>PITA01010201.1:0-58556 GCA_004023965.1 Spilogale gracilis
ACCCCACCCCCCAACCCCCTCCCCTCCAGCAACCCTCAGTTTGTTTTCTATGATTAAGAGTGTCTTTTGGTTTGTCTCCCTGATTTTGTCTTGTTTTCTTTTTCCCTTCCTTCCGCTATGATCCTCTGTTTTGTTTCTTGAATTCCACATATCACTGAGATCATATGGTAATAGTCTTTCTCCCATTGTCTCATTTCGCTTAGCATTCAACAATGCTATTTTAAAAGTCTTAGCTAATGTGACTTTAGGACAGAATTATTCTGGCCTGAGTGTCCTCAGCTTTCTCAGATGAGCGCTGGGTCTGAGTTAGAACAAACAGGCCACTTTGAAGATCTCCATTGGTCATTTGTGTGTTACTTGCCTGGGCCACCAGAATGCAATACCATGGGACACCACAGACCAGGTGTCTCAAACAACAGAAATTCTCTCCATTCTGGAGGCTGGAAGTCTGAGAGCAAAGTGTCAGTAAGGTTGGGGTCTCTTGAGGCCTCTCTCCTTGGTGTGTAAATGATTCACTTCTCCCTGTGTCCTCAATAGTCTCCGGTCCATGTGTGTCTGTGTCCTAATCTCTTCTTATAAGGATACCAGTCCACACCCTAGTGACCTCATTTTACCTTAATTTCTTCTTGAAAGACCTCATTTCCAAATACAGTCATATTCTGAGGTCCTAGAGATTAGGACTTCAACATATGAATTGGGAAGGAGCCACAGTTCAGCCTGTGACCATGACAAGCAGAAATTTCTTATTTCTGGGGCGCTTGACTGGCTCAGTCCGTTAAGCGTCTGCCTTCGGCTAGGTGCCCTGGGTAGGGCTCCCTGGTCAGCGGGAGTCTGCTTCTTCCTGTGCTTCTGCCCCTATGAACCCCCACCTCCCTGCTGGTGCTCTCTCTCACACTCTCTCTCTCTCAAAGAAATAAAATCTTAGAAAGAAAGAAATTTCTGATTTCCAAAGAGTTGTGGGTCCCCATTTATTGGAGTAGAGCCTATACCCCAAAACCTACAGAGGTCAGGGTTCCTGTGGACTCCTAGAGCCCACAAAAAAAAGAAAAAAGAAAAAAGAAAAAGTGAAACGAAGTCATTACTGTATGCTTGCAAATAGCCTGATCACAATGGTGGTGCCAGTTCTGTGGTCTAAGGGGGTGACACACGGGATGTTTCCCTTAGTCACCACATGGAGAGGACTCTGCCCTGCCTGCCCGCCTGCCCCACCGAGAGCCCTCCCCACAACACTCCCTCTTTGCACATAGCCTCCCCCTCCCTGCACTTTCCCTCCCTTTTCTCACATTTGGGCCCAGGGAGGTTGAGTCACTCTGAAGGAGCCTGACAAAATGGCTCACAAAAGTGTTTTTATTTTAATAATTATCAGCTCCAGATGCTTCCCCGATGAGCCTCCTTACTTGAGCTATGATAAACACAGCAACCAGAAAGTCACTTTATTAAACCATAAATGTTTGCCACAAATCACAACTAAATTAGCCCTTGGTGGAAGCCACACAGAAGCTCCGGCCTGCTGCTTTCATTCCGTGAGGCAGGGAAAGGTAACAACATGCTTTGAACACTGTCTTATTAGGCTTTAAAAATCCCTGGTGCCACTGTCTTGCGGGTTTGGACGTGCTTGACATAAACGCACGTGCGCATGCGCAGGAGCAGTTGGGGTGAAAGTGGATGGAAGAGAAGTCGCCTTTGCTGTTGGCCCTGGTGCGGGGATCCTCATCACAGCCCACCAGTCCGTCAGTCCTTCTGCCAGGGTGGAGAGCTCCCAGCAAAGACTGGCCACGATGGGGTGGGGGGAGAGAGGGGTTGGGGCAGGGGGAACAGACCTCCCTCCACCTCTTTAATGCAATGACTATCTGGAGACCCAACGCTGCAAAAACTAAGCCAGGAGCCCTCTCCAAAATGTTCTTGGGAATCCCTGCTTCTGTCTTGTACTCAGTTTTTTTTCATTTTTTTTTCAGCTCTGAAATGGAGGAAATGGAGTAAAACAGTGGTTTTCAAACCTTAACAGAGGCACCTCAGGGTTGCCTGTGATGACCCACGGGAAGTTGGAATGGGCAGGCTCCAAGTTCCCCATGTGATTCTAGGACCAGAACAAATTTTGGTGGGGAAGGTTCATTCTCAAGCTGCTGTTCAATGGATGGCCTCCCCCACACTTGTCTGGTGATAGGATCTTGTGACTCCACCTGATATCATAATTAGGGCTTGCTGCTTGCTTGTTACTATGTCTGATCACACTTGTGTACCCTGGAGAGCCTGGCTCTGGTGAGTCAGAATAAGAAGGGTGCATCTGTGTCCCCAGTCCTCATTTCTGTGTTTGTCGTAGGCGTCACTAATCAATCACCATGCCACATCGGGGCTGAGCATCTTTCTCATTCCATTGCTCCAGAGAACCCCACCAATTGATATGCAAAAGCATGCAAGATACAACCTATTTGCCATGCTTTTCTCCTTCTCTTCTTGAAAGAAAAGTCCCTGAAAACATGGGGACCAGCCTTATTGTGGCTTGTGTGTGATGCTCTTCAAAGCATTTCCTTTCCTGTTCATAGGGAGCTGTAGCTGTGGTGCTCGAATCCAAGATGGCTTCAATAGTCCCTACATCCCGGTGTGGTCCCCTCCCACACTGAATGTAGCTGACTTCTGTAACCAATGGGATATTATGGAAATGACAGCATAACTTTAGACCCTAGATCATGTAAGGCCTTGGGGGCTTTTGTCTTGTTCTTTCTTGGATCACCCCCCCCCCCAGAAGAAACCAGCCACCATGTTGTAAGGATACTCAAGCTGCCTTGTGGGGAGTCCACATGCCACATACAGCCAACACTTAACTTGCCAGCCATGTGGGCATGCCCCCCTGAGAGCAGATTTTCCAGTCCTAGTCAAGCTTTCAGATGACGACAGCACCAAAAGACATCCTGACTGAACGTCATTAGTGAGCCCCAGCTAAGCCGTGCTCCCATTCCTGACCCACAGATACTGTGTGAGACGATAAATGTTAACTGTTCTACGCTGCTAAAATTTGGGGTGATTTGTTTTGCAGCCAGGGGGAGCTGCTACAGTATCCACAGCCACACATGCCAGGGGCACTCTAGCACAAAGAGAGGTACCATGGTGGTAACCATAAGGAACCATGGATTGCGACAGAGCTCTGTAAATAGAGGAGAATTTGGCCCCAGACGAGTGGGATGTTAGTAAGGAAACGGACTGGGAGTTTCTTCGACGTGGCTGTGACTCACCCAGTGATTCCTCACCGTGGTGTTGCTTTTCCTTCTACTTCTGCCCGTACAAGCACGTTTCTGACCATATGTCCTTGTCAAAACCAGAAGTCCTCAGATCTCTCACACCCTCAGAATTTACCATCTACAATCACAACAAGGAGGCCGAATAGAAAAGAGTGAACAAAAGGCAGAAAAACAAACGTTTTTGTTTCCCACTGTCCTTTCTCTTTTTATTAAAATACTTGTCCGTCACGATTATGAATCTTGAACCCTAACGAGTCACCAGCACTGCCGATATTTATTGCTTTGATGGGAGATCTTTTTTTATTGTTTGGGCTTTAGCGAAGTCAGAGATTTACTGTTCTGCTCATGACCGGTCTTAAAACACGTGGTTTAAGCTGTCAGAATGCAAATAACTCCAGATATCCTCATAAATGGAGACACCAAGAAGGGGTTTATTGTTGGAAAGAAAATAGTGGATAAGAAATAATGCTGGTAACAGTACAATGGTCCCTGTACCTACAAAAGAAAAAAAGAATAAGAAAAGACACAGAACGAGGGAAAGAGGGGAAGGGAGCGTCATAACAGCTAAAATTCTGACAAAACTTAATTTTAAACTCTAGAGAGCCAGCCTCCACTGGGCCCCTCCTTTATGCTGTAGGGGGTCTGTTTCCTGGCCTGCCTCTGGAATGTCTTCTCCCAGCTGGCCTACAAACACTTTATGTGGAAAGAGAGTGGACCCCAGGGCCTCATAGTGGGTCCGATCGATGGATTCTCAGTCACGTCTCAGTGACCCTCCACACCCAGCAGCCAGCATGTTGCCCAGTCAGCCACCAAGGGCTGGTGACCCAGTGAATGGAAGAGGCGTCCTGTGTAGTTAACCTGCACTTTCATCACTACAGGCACATTGAGGTCCTGCCTGAGTCTGGCAAGGGAGATGATTATCCCCATTTCACAGATGAGGTTACTGAGCCTCAGAGACATTAAGTCATTTCTGCTTAGCACATGGCTGGCAAGGAAGAATCAAAAGCCAGGTGTCCCTACTTTGGTCTATGTCACAACGAAGCTGGAAGAGGGAGGACAGACTTGAAAAAAAGGCAAGGCTGAAGTTCCAGGGGTTGTGGTGAAGAGGTTCAGTCAACCCGGTTTGTACACCCCTCAATCAACATATGTCCAAGAGAGACTCCTTCTCAGCAATATAATGCCTCTTCTGGACATCAGCTGTAACTTCAGAATATTCTGTTCCCTTCCTCTGATAGCAGCATCTTTGATGTTTGGAAGCTAGGGAAACAGGAAGAAGGCAGCGCGACTCTCTTCCAAAAGGTCAGCCCAGTTCCTTACTGTTTCTTGCCTCCACCCAATGCCCCTTAGCAGAGTTGTTCTTACCCTGGCCAAACACTGTACTCACCCAGGAAGCTTTTAAAAAAAAATACTGCTGCCTTCTCCCTGCCCCAGAGAGTCTATAATTCAAAAGCACGTGAGGGCTGAGAACAGCTGCCCTGGGGAGAGATGGTCACCTTTAGGAAGAAGGTTCAGCTTCATAAACCCTGGAAAATACCACCGCCTTGGTGTTGGAGGTCTTGGACTTCAGTTCTAGAATCTGGGCCTCTCCCCAGCCACCTGGGGATCTGTTTAAAATGACAGACACCAACCCCAGTAGCTTGGGTGGACTCGGGAGGCAGTGGCTTTGTTGAGACAGACATGGCTGGAGAGATCCAGGAACTGGGCTCAGATGGAAAAGGTGGCTCTTTTCGAAATCTTCCTTTGGCTATGTCCTCTTTAATCACGAAGGACGAGTGCTAATGGCTCTTATTTGGGATTAGCTGGTGCCAAATCCCTGTTGGCAGCCATTACTCTCTATTAATGGGGGAAAGGCCTCCTGGGAGCTGCTGAGTCAGGGACTAGGGATGTATATAGATGTCACTTCTCAGAGTCAGAGTTGTCATCCCTGAGGTTGTGGCAGCCCCCATGTGGAGATGACCACCATTCCAGATCTGTCGGGATTGCTCCCGGCCCCGCTGGGTGCATTTGGATATGACCAAAGCAGTGAGCACAGAACCACACTGGGTGCCAGGCACTGCACTGGGACAGGGAGACCAGCATGAGGGACCCTGGGCCAGGAGGGTTGACCAGGAGTAAACCATAATGATGCTACATGAGGAACGGACACCTAAGTAGTCAGTAAGTAGGAGGACTTCATGGGAGATGCAGCCTTGGGGCTATGTTCCGAGGAAGGGAAGATTCCTTAGTAGACACAAGTGTCACATAGATGGGACAGAGTGACAGGGGTTATGGTGACAGGCCTAAAGCCACAGGAGCCTGATTAGCAGGGCCTTGAAGCCAGAGTGGGGGAATCAGCGAGGATCCTAAGAGCACCAGGGAGTCTTTGAAAGTGTTTAATGAGTGTTTCAGAAAAGGGACTGGCAGAAGGGGCCTTCATCTCCTGCCACTGGACAGTGGAACGGGGAGTTGAGGCATAGGCTCTTGAATCCGAGGGCCAGGGGAAAACCCTGGCTCTGTCCCTTCCTGTGGGGACTCCTTGGGCAAGTTTCTTCCTCCTCTAGGTTATTCCTACTCTCTCTATTGTACAATGGGGGTAAGGAGGGTACCTGCCCCATGTAGGAGGTTGAGCATAGAGTCTTGTAGTGCCTGTGAAACATTCAGCATCACGTCTTCCCCATGACGAGCTCCCAGTAACTGTCAGCTCTTATAATTATCCCCCTGTAGCCCCTAACCCGGGCCCAACTACATCCTGATGTTCAGAACATGTGAGCAAATGAATGAATGAAGTCTAACCTCGTTTTATAAACATAGGACCTGAGGGGCACCTGGGTGGTTCAGTCAATTAAGTGTAAGTTCAGGTCATGATCTCAGGGTCCTGAGATCAAGACCCATGTGGAGTCCTTCGTCAGGCTCCACACTCAGTGGGGAGTCTGCTTGTCCCTCTGCTCCTCCACTGCTCTTACGCTCTCTCTCTCAAACAAACAAACAAACCAACAAATAAATCTTAAAAACAAAAACATAGGACCTGAGAAGTTCAAGTCAAAACTATGGCCCAGGGCAACACAGGTATCAAGGAACAATTTGAGACAGATTTGTGCATTAAGCATTAAGAGCCAAACTAATAACCCAAAGCCCTCCTAGATAATGCAGTGCCTCTTTTGGGAAAGACACAATAAAGCTCTTTTGGGAGAGACACAATAAAAAGATGCTCCAAACTGGACTTGTCTCTGAGTTTTACCACATTTTAGTTATGTTAAAATTCTTGTACTAGTCAATATGGGAGAGGCTTTGTGCATCTCATCTTTGTGCAACATCTCAATCACTTAACACAGATTTCTCTCTAGTTCCTGGTATATATCCGCACCAGGAGGCAGTACCAGGGGAGGACCCGCACATGTTTTCTCCATGCAGTCACTCAGGGATCCAGGCTGATGGAGGCCTTCTCAATCATCCAGCCATGGGAAGAAGAGAGTCTGGAGGATTGTGTCTGCTTTTCAGTGCTTCAACTCAGAAATGATACTGGTCACTCCAGATCAGCTGATCTGGACTCACAGTCAGGGTGCTGCTGTCTTGAGCTGGAAAGGAAAGACAAACAGGAAATTGATGAACAAGAATAATATTGACCCCATTTCTTAATCCCCCTTTTTCTCCTAACTAGAACATTTAACCAGTGCATTTCATTTGAAGGACCTGCTGCAGCTAGGTGGGTCCCATTTAACAGAAATCCAATTCGAAACTTTCTGGGCCTCCTCTTTTCTTCAGGGGGGCCCGAGTTTTGCTTGAATGACTACTCTCCTTCTGTGGTTTAGAGTCAGGCAGAAAGTGTTACAGATCTGTGGGTTTTGCTGTAGGCTTTATGCTTTGATATTATGTCCACTTTCATGTTCATTATAAGGCTGCTGTTCCCTTACTTAGCCAATTTTATGGCTACAAATACAAGTTTGGATGGAGATTAGGGGGTTAAATTCATCTGGCAACAATATCTTTGCTTGCTATTACAGTGGAGTTCATAATATCAGTTGGGGATGATTTAACAAAATTTATAATGTATTCCACAGTTGATGGCTTGAGCCTAATTGAACACAAATTTATAATACCATCCAGTGTTGTAATTAAAATGTGGTAAAACTAGCCCATCAAATATTGTATATACACACTCTCACAAAGCCATCAGTGGCTTTGTTTTATATTTGGTCAATTACATTTTCAAAGTACAATCCTCACAAGAATCTATCAGACGAATCAAGATGAAAGGAAACCAGTTGAGGACTTAAGCCTGCTCTAAATTGACAAGGAAACACTGGGAAAATTGTTTTTAGACAATGACACAAATTAATTTTCCAGTGTGGTAATTTGGGGACCCAATTAGTCTCCCGTGTTATTTGAATAACCCCAGGATTACAGGAACCTTAAGGTGGCTCAGATGCATGGAAAGGAAGTTGTCCACAGATCTCTGTCTAGAGTCCAGGCCATGCAGGAAAGAGAAAACAAGATATTCTTCCCCCCAGAAAATGATGATAACATTAAAAAGGCCTGGAGGGATGGATCGTTGTATGGGCTTTGTTAACTACAATTGCTCTTTGCTTTATGACAGTTTATTCTATCATGGGGGCATCTTCAGATCAAAAACTACATTTGAGCCTAGAAATACTCCTTCCTTAAATATTTTATTTTTTATTTTTTTTGTAAGTTTTTTTATTACATTATTTTATTTTTTCAGCATTCCAGGATTCATTGTTTATGCTCCACACCCAGAGTTCCATGCAATACGTGCCCTCAGTACCCACCACCAGGCTCACCTAGCCCCCTATACCCCTCCCTTCCAAGACCCTCAGTTTGTTTCTGAGTCCAAAGTCTCTCATGTTTCATCTCCCTCCTTGATTTACCCCAATTCACATTTCCTTTACTTTTCCTACTGTCCTCCATGTTACTCCTTATGCTCCACAAGTAAGTGAAACCATATGATACTTGATTTTCTCTGCTTGGCTTATTTCATTCAGCATAATCTCCTCCAATCTGGTCCATGTTGCTACAAAAGTTGGGTATTCATCCTTTCTGATGGAGGTGTAGTATTCCATTGTATATATGGACCACATCTTCTTTATCCATTCATCTGTTGAAGGGCACCTTGGCTCTTTCCACAATTTGGTGATTGTGGCCATTGCTGCAATGAACATTGGGGTACATATGGCCCTTCTTTTCATTATATCTGAATCTTTGGTGTAAATACCCAGTAGGGCAATTGCAGGGTCATAGCGTAGTTCTATTTTTAATTTTTTAAGGACTCTCCACACTGTTTTCCAAAGCAGTTGCACCAACATGCATTCCCACCAACAGTGTAAGAGCGTTCCTCTTTCTCTGCAGCCTCTCCAACAGTTGTTGTTTCTTGTCCTGTTATTTTTGGCCATTCTGACTGGTGTAAGGTGGTATCTCAGCGTGGTTTTGATTTTAATTTCCCTGATAGCTGGTGATGATGAACATTTTTTCATGTGTCTGTTAGCCATTTGTATGTCTTCTATGGAGAAATGCCTCTTCATGTCTCCTGCCCATTTTTTGATGTGATGTTCTTTTTTTTGGTTGTTGAGTTTGAGGAGTTCTTTATAGATCTTGGATATGAGCCCTTTGTCTGTAGTGTCATTTGCAAATATCCTCTCCCATTCCGTGGGTTGCCTCTTTGTTTTGTTGACTATTTCCTTTGCTGTGCAGAAGCTTTTTATTTTGATGAAGTCCCAAAAGTTCATTTTCGCTCTTATTACCTTTGCCTTTGGAGACGTGTCTTGAAAGAAGTTGCTGTGGCCGATGTCAAACAGGTTACTGCCTATGTTCTTTTTTAAGATTTTGATAGATTTCTGCCTCACATTGAGGTCTTTTATTCAAGTTTATCTTTGAGTGTGGCATAAGAGAATGAGAATGAAAGGAGCACCAGGACACAGTGCTGATGTTGGGGACACTGTTCTCACCATCAGGGACCCATGTTTGCATTTTTATTAGCCTGCTGCTGAGGTAGAGTGGAGGGGCTCTTTCTTAAGGGACGGACTCATAATGAGATGTCTTGGTTGCTCCTTTTATTTGGGACATAAGTACTGATCTCTTCTGCCTGAGCTAGCCCCACTCTATCCTCACTGCCCCCCTGCCGGCATTGGGTTGAATCCAGAGTTAGCAGAAGGCAAAGCTAAGACCTCAACGTCAAGTTCAGGGATTTCCCAAAACCACTTTCGGGTTCAGTAATTCACTAGAATAACACACAGGACTCAGGAAAGCACTATACTTACTATTACAGGTTTGTCAGAACAGAAGAATACAAATTAGAATCAGCCAAAGGAAGGCTTTGGCTTTTGCATAGGACAAAGTCTGCCAGGAGCCCAAACGTGGAGCTTCTGTGGTCCTCTCCTCACAGAGTCCTGGATGATGTTTCTCCCTCCCAGCTGTGATGTGTGACAATATTCAATGAGCCTATTGCCAACCAGGGAAGCTCATGTGAGCCTCAGTGTCCAGAGTTTTTATTGGGTTTTCATTATGTAGGCATGATAGAATCCCTAGCCACGTGGCTAAACCCAGTCTCCAGCCCTCTCCCCTCCCAGAGGTCAGGCTGCTGAAACCCCAGTGCCCTAATCAAGGGGTTGGCCTTTCCCCTGCAGCCAGCTTCCACCCTGAGTCATCCCTTTGACTTAAACTCTCTGGGGGTCTAGCAAAGTCACCTCATTAACATAATCAGGTGTGAGGGGTCCATGAATAGTAAAGATTCTCTATTACTTGGGAAATTCCCCGTGCAGAGGTTACCCCCCCAGGAGCTGGGACAAAGTCCAGACCTCTCTTTAAGGGAAGCCAAATTCCTTACACATAAGAGGATGTTCCTCCCTGGGGAGGAAGAACTAACTGGACCTCACTGGGTTTTACAAGGCAGACCCAGCTAGAGAGGCCCAGAGAAGCCAAGCTCGTCTGCCTGGGCCCCCAAATTGTCAAATTAAGCACACATCAGATCCTGTCCCTCCACACTCATATCTGGAGCTGCACCTGCCTCTCACAGTGCCCTCCTCTTTTATATATATATATATATATATATATATATATATGTATATTATTTATTGATTTTAGAGGGTGGAGCGTCCAAGGGGGGAGTCTCATGTAGATTCCTTGCTGAGTACACAGAGCTTGATTCAGGGCTCCATCCCACGATGCTGAGGTCATGACCTGAGCTGAAATCAAGAGTTGGATGCTTATCCCACTGAGCCACCCAAGCACCTCCATGCTTCATGACACCAGTCATGTTGGGTTAGACTTCAGCCTAATGACTTCACTTTGATCACATCAACAAAGATCCTATTCACAAATAAGGTCGTATTCACTACTGAGGTCTGGACTTAAACACATCCTTTCGGGGGAATGCAATCCAACTTGTAAGACAAAGGAAGAGTCCCAGCATTACTGTCTTACTTATATCCTGTCCAGGATCCTGCCCGCCGGCCATCCCCAGCCCCACAAAAGTCCCTGATGGAAAAAGATGCAAGGTCATTTCTTAGCCCCACCCATAACCAGTGTTGGTGCTCACCAGCTAGAACCTGCTCTGTGTCAGGAACAAAAAAAGAGATCCCAGCGCTGTCCCTGGGGTCTCGTAGGCCCCACACACTTCCACACAAGAGTGCCCCCTCCTGGTGGGTTTGGGGATGAGGTCCCACGTGTGCAGTGGGATCTTTCTGTGGACTTCTGCATGGCCAGGCAGGGCATCGTGGGTCAAGGCCCAAGCAGGAAGCCCACTTACACAGCAGCAGGTATGAGCGTGGTGGGGGGCCACCCATCTCTTCTGTGTTTGGGACAAGCTCCAGGCCTCCTCAGAGAGGGTAAGCGCGCCCACCAGGAGCCCCACTAGGGGCCACTCACGCAAGGCTCAGTGGGGTGGGCTGGGCTCGGCTCAGCACCGTGAGCAGGTGCTTAGGAACTGGACGTCGTGCTCAGGCTGGGCCTGGGAAGGGCCCGGCTTTAACAAGAACCGCTACACTCCTCTCAGGACATTGGTTCTTAATGACTTTAGTCTTTCCCTCCGTGTTTTGTTTATTTTACACAAGCAGGTCAGCTTCCCTGCCCCAGCCCAGGAGCAGGTGGAGCAGAAAGTCTGTGCCAGGAGACTGTCCTTTGCCTCAGCTGTTTGAGGGGCGGGGCGGGGCTCCGGGTCAAAGGCATCACAGATCCCCGCCCGCAGGACTCCGCGCATGCGTGCATCGGCCAGAGCCGCTTTCACAATGCACCTCAGTCTGCGGGGCTTTGACAAGGGAAGTTTATTGTCTCGGGGCACCTGGGTAGCTCAGTCGTTAACCGTTTGCCTTTGGTTCAGGTCATGATCCCAGGATCATGAGTCCTGAGTCAGGCTCCCTGTACTCAGCAGGGGGTCTGCTTGAGACTCAGCCCCCCCACACCCCTCCCCGTTCTAAAAATCCATACATAAAATCTTTAAAAAGAAAAAAGGTTTATTGTCTCACAGATCTGGAGGCCAGAGCTTGGGTTCCTGGGGCTGTGAGGGACAGTTGTATTCCAAGCCTTTCTCTAAGCTTCCGGAAGTTCCCCGCCTGTGGTAGCAGTACCCCAGTCTGCATGTTCCTGGGTCCACATTTCCCCCCTTTTAAGAGGACTCCAGGCATATTGGATAAGGACCTACCGTGATGACCTCATTTTAACTCTGTAAAGACCCTGTCTCTAAATAAGGTCATATTCTGACCTCCTGGGGTTTAGGATTTGGACAAAGGGGTTTGGTGGTGGAGAGTTGAACCCATAACAAAATGGTACCCAGTCTGCACCACAGCCTCACTGGGGGCGGGGGGGGGGGCTGCCAGAGCCTTTCTACTGTGAAATTGCTGCTCCTATAGGGACCTTGTGTCCCTTCAAAGTGTTTCCATCAGACACTGGGGCTGGAGCTTTTATCCGGGATATTGTTACAGATGGTACCTCTATAAGCTGTGTTTTAATACCTTCTGAGCCACCACCCCCACTCCCCACGTCTCCCCAGCCGGAAGCCTCATGCAATCATGGGCCCCACCAGCTGTTACTGGTGGGCGGGAGGATGTCTATAATCATCCAAACTGCTGGGAATGGGGGACAGCTCTTTGAGGGCCACACTGGCAGAGCAGGGGGGAGGCGCCAGGTGGCCAGCCCAAGGCTGAGAGGGGATGTGCCTGGAGACACAGCAGCAAGGCATTGACAGTCAACCAGAAATAAGGTCCTTGCACCCAACAGAAAGGATTTTTTCTCTTTCCTGGCCTCTTCTGCAGGTGATTAGAAACTTCTGGTGCATATAGCCTGTGGGCGTATCCCAGGGCCGGGTCCCACCCTCAGCCCTTCTCAATATGCAAAATACATGGGAACCTGCGCCGGGCTTCTCCCAGCAGATGACAGCTTAGAATGGCCAGGAAGCGCACATCTGTTCTCAGTACAGCCTTGAAGAGCATTTAATTGTGTTCCTTCAATACCCCACGTTCATTTACCTCTCGACAAACTGTGGGCTCATATCTAAAGGAAAATTAAAAAAAAAAAACTAGACACCTTATTTTTCATCCAAGGCAAATATGTGTACCTGGTGCCTTTGAGTCAGGCTTCTTAGGCTCCATCAAGGTCGTGGGGCCTGAGGACTTACCGTGACAAGGGTGTCCCCCTTTTCAAGCTGAAAAACTGTCACAGGAAAAAGAAAAAAAAAGCAGTACTAGGTCAAGAGCAGAAGGGTCCTAGGGGACCCAGCCCTGCAGCTGTTTTGCATTTGGGTTGGGGTGGGGCCAGAGGCTGAACAATTAGCTCAATAACCCTGTAGTTAACATAGTAATCAACCTAACTCTTATTCCTGAAGAGCTCGGGAGGGATTGAGTGCTCTGTGCCCATCATCCTTTGATCTCTCTGGCTCCTTCCTCCTCCAGGACTCCCAACACCGAGGGCTCCAAGTCTCCTAGTGCTATGTGGAAGGCACATGGCTGACCCTGTTTAGTGGAATGTTTCTGGTGAGGGCAGAGTGTGGCATTTGCATCAGACAGACCTGGAATCTGATCCCAGCTCTGCCCTGGTTCACTGTGCTGCTGGGGCTCAGTGAGCTCTCCTCCCTGACCTTCAGGCTCCTCATCTGTGAATGGCCATTATCCACTCAACTACCTTAGAAGTCAGGACAGACAGCGGAGGGCTAGTAACAGGCGTTGGTCTATGTGGAACAACTGGAGCCTTCCTCGTACATGGCTTTGGAAAGCAGTGGCAGCTCCTAGAAAGTTAAACATAGGGTTAGCATGTGACCCAGCAATTCCCCTCCTTGGCATAT
Source organism: Spilogale gracilis (assembly GCA_004023965.1). Classification (NCBI taxonomy): domain Eukaryota; kingdom Metazoa; phylum Chordata; class Mammalia; order Carnivora; family Mephitidae; genus Spilogale; species Spilogale gracilis. The sequence goes on from PITA01010201.1 coordinate 13,501, forward strand.
ACCTGAAAGAATGAAATATTGTGTCCACAGAAAAACTTGTACACGAATGTTCATAGCAGCCTGATTTATAATAGCCAAATGGCGGAAACAAGCTAAATGTCTATCAACGGATGAATAGATGAACAAATTGTGGTATATCCATGCAATGGAATATTATCCAGCAATAACATGGAACAGACAGATGACACACACCACAACATGAGGAAACCTGGAAAACATGCTGAGTGAAAGATACAAAAGGTCCCATAATATATGGTGCCATTTATATGAAATGTCTAGAATAAGCAAATCCATAGAGACAGGAAGCACATCAGCAGTTGCCAGGAACTGGGGAGAATGGGGAGTGACTGCTAACAACTATAGTGTTTCTTCGGCAGGTGATGAAAATGTTCTAGAATTAGATAGTGGTGATGTTTGCATAATTTTACAAACATACTGAAAAACCACTGAACTGCAAGCTTTAAAATAATGAATTTTGGGTATGTAAATTATGTCTCGATCAAAATTTTTCTCAAAAGGAAAGGGACATAATAAGACTTCTCAGGAGGGTGCCTGGGTGGCTCAGAGGGTTAAGCCTCTGCCTTCAGCTCAGGTCATGATTTCAGTATCCTGGGATTGAGTCCCGCATCGGGCTCTCTGCTCGACGGGGAGCCTGCTTCCCCCTCTTTCTCCACCTGCCTCTCTGCCTATTTGTGATCTCTCTCTCTGTCAGATAAATAAATAAAATCTTTAAAAAAAAAGACTTCTCAAGAAACTATAAAGTATTATTAGTGAGAAACACTGGAGATCAAATAAGGAGAGAAATACTCTGTGTTTAGATGGGAAGGATCAAAATGGTGAAGATGTCAATTGCCTCCAAATTGATGCGTAGATTCAGTGCCTCCCGATCAAAGCCTGGTCCCATTATTTCCTTGGTCCTCACCGAGGGTCCACAGTGTAGGAACCCCTGCTCTAAATGAGCCTTCACCAGCATTCTGGTGAAGGACAAGTGAGAGGCTGTGCACGGAATTCCTTGGAGGCCTCCCTCTTCACAGCTCCAGCTGGTGCACGCTAGGAAGCCAGGCTCTGAAGACCCCCGTTCCCTCCAGAATGGACCCAACATCATCCACCTGCACTGAATGTCTTGCTTTTGGTGCAGTAGCCTCGGGGTACTCTGTTCCTTTCAGAGCAGGGGATTCCAGGCTTCCTCCCAGCAACCTCTGCATAACTCCATTTCCTAACCAGTCCCCCCAAGTCCTCCTCCAATTCCATGCAGGCATGGCTGTGCCCAGATGATAATAATGCAATTAGAGCCTGTGGGAACCCAATCCAGAGAATGGATGAAGGGCTAAGCTCAGGAGAAACAGGCAGAACCCAAGACATCTGTGCTGTGCCAGACCCTGTGCTGGTCCCCAGGGACACAGACCCCAAAGCTCCACTTTGAGTCCAAGAAGTCTTCATGGAGGAGGAGCCTTGAGCATTCTGATACTGACTCCAGAAAGCAGTTGGCTCTCTCCTCTCTACTCTGATCTGTACCACTGATGTTTGGGATTTGCACCTGGCAGTCATAGCCTTATCCTCTGGTGACAGTGCCCAGTTGTTTGTTTTTTTTTTGAGGGGGGAGGGAATTCCCCTTTCCAATGGACATGGTCTGGCAGGCCTGTTATTCAGGGTCTCCAGTTTGCTTGGGCCAGAAGTCAGACACATGTCTCCAGTAGCCCAGAGCAGCCAGAAGCTAAAGCAAGCAGCACAAAGGCTGAAAACACTTAAGTCTCTCTGGCCAACAACAGCACTCCCAACTCACTGGCTCCTGGCACCAGCTCCCTGGACCAGACATGGTCTTATCCTTCCTGGTGCCCAGCTCTTCTTCTTGCCCTTGGGTTTGGGGAGTCACCATGTCTTTCAAATACATCCCTATTTTGTCAAATTTAGCCAAGAATTGGAGTCTTGTGGTGGCTTCTCTGATCTCTACCATACAGTCCCCATTGGTTGATAGCCATGGTGATTGTGGAGGTTTGGCCCTACCCCTGGGTCTAGGAGTGGACCCTCATTGGTCTAAACTGAATCATAGCATCCCATTCCCCTTGCCATAGTGATTGGCTTAAAAGCAGACAGAAGACTCCAATTGGTCCAATGTATAGGATTTTTGTTTTGCATTGGGTGGAAGCTCTCACTGTTTTATTAGATGTGAATGAGGACATGTGCAGCAATTCTGCAAACAGCAGGGGGTGCATCTCCAAGATGAAGCCAGCACCATGGAAGTAGAGAGAGAAACAGCTTTGTTTGACATGATTGAGCTACTGGATCAACCCTCACCTGATACCAACATACCTTTAAACTTTTCCCCCAAGCTAATGAATTTCCTATATTGTTTAAGCCATCTGAATTGGGCTTTCAGATGCAACCAAACCTTCCTAACTAACACAGTTGATTCCCTGTTGCCAAGAGGGAAAAAAAGAGGCTGTCACTGTTCTCATTTTATAGCTGAGAAAACTAAAGCTCTAGAAAATGATGACAATGAGATTTTAACCCAGAAATTCTGGTCCTACCCATATATTCCTAATTCAGCACACTGCCCTGAAGGCTCTTGCTTTTATGAAGAGAGAGGGGACTCCAGGCAGAAAATACTAGAATGACAGCCTGTGTGTGGTGTGTGGTGCCTTGGACTAAGAGGAAGAAGAGGCTGAGGTCCAGAGGACTGGTGCACAGGACCTGATTCAGAAAGGGGCCAGAGAGGAGGCTGGACAGCTCAGTCTGTTGTGATTACAGTAAGGAGTGTGAACTGAGGAAGAGTGTTCTAGAACATTTGCTGTGGCCAGATCATGAGGAAGGAGATAGTGATGAAAAGGAGTTGAGGGAAAAGCTGCATTCAAGGGTCATGTGGAAGGACTGGTGTTGTGACCCACTCTCAGTGGTATGCCCCACAGGATACCTCCAGGACAGGAAGGCAGCCCAGGGAGGGGACAGCCAGGCCCCAGGCAAGGTATGACCCAGGTGCAGCTGAGGCTGGGACTGCAGCCTCCCATCCAGACACCTATCGGTTCTCCCAGGAGAAGCCAGATTCTGCTTGGGAGCTGGGTGGGAACGTGCCAGAGACTCAGGGAGACACTCAGCCAGTCAGGAGGACTCTGATCCAGCCCCAAACCCAGTCCTTCCCAACACTTGGTAACACCCTGACCTGGAAGGCCAGAGTGGCGGTGAGGGCCCAGGAGTTCATTCTCATTCTCCAAGTTGGTTCTGTTGACCTTGAGCTGTGGTTCATCAGAAGAGAGGATCTCCCTTACAGGCCTGGTTGCAGACACAAGTGTGGATCAGGATGCTCCCAGCATCCCTCCATTCACAGCCAGACCTAGAAGGTGGGTCCTCTTCTAGAAGGACACCAGCTGCATTGCATGAGGGCCCACCACTGTGACCCAGTTCTGCTTTAATCACCTTTTAAAGGCCCTGTCCCCTGTTATATACGGGGTGTGGAAGGTTCAGACCTCCACATAGAAATTTGCAGAGGACACGATTCAGCCCGGGACAGCCTCTGCCTCAGAAGGAACTCTTCGGACCAGCCCTGACGCCAGTCTCCTTCCCTGTCACATCCCTCTTGGTAGCACTCAGCGCCCCTGACAGACCTTGTGCTCTCCCTCTACCCCACACCCTTGGCCAGCCACGGGGGACAGAGGTCCCTCAGGGGCAAAGACTATTTCTGCCATTTGCAAGTTGAGGGGGTTGGGTCGGGGGTGGGGGGGCTACTATGTGGGCTCTCGGGCCCCATTCAGGCTGTTGAAACAGGCCCTCCTGGTCCAGGGGAGGAGGGCACTGGCATTCTCTGGAACCTTCTCCATCTCATGCCTGTGGTTTGGGAGGAGGAGAGGTTGCTCCATTATTTCTGGAAACAGAGTTTAATGGGACGAATGAAAAATACCAGCCTGTCAGCTGACTGTGTCTCCTGCAGCCTGGAAGGCGCTACAGCTCTTCCCCCCCCCCCCATGGCCAGGGTGGGCCATCCCAGGAGCCAGAGTCCTGTGCCCCCATGCCCTGTGCCTGCACCCAGGGCCCCAGCCTGCCAAGGCTTCTGCTCCAAGGGACTATGCTTCCCAACCTCACTGCCTAATTAGTTTTCTCCCCTCAACCCATGACAGGCGGTAACAACAGTGCCTGAGACCCCTTCTGTGGCGGGTGTCACACAGCTCCCTAGTGCATCCCAGGCGGGAGCCCTGCACCTGCACGCCTTAATTAAGCAAGCTAATTACTTGCCAACTTAAAGGCCTAATCAGGCCTTTTGCACGGATGGCCTCTGGGTCTGCTTCGCATCCTCGCAGCCCTGGGGCATCACTGACTCCCACACAGGACCCAGCTTGGGGCTCTCTGAACATCCCAGAATCCCTGTTCATCATTTCGCAAAGAAATGTGCTACAGACTGATGGGCAGGATAAGCAAGGATATTCGTAAAGCCCAAGGCACAAGGGAGGGAGCAAGTATGGTATGAAAATGTTTTCAGCAACAAGTGCACCTCATTTGCCCGTGGAAAGAGTTTTCTCATTTGCTTTTGTACCTGGGGTTGTAGGCAGGGGGCCCTGAGGGCTCTGCATAACAGCACAGGTAATCACTGACCTGGCGTTGGCTCAGGACCCCAGACAACCCCTTTGTCCATTCTTTCATCCCCTTCCCACAGCTGGCTCAATCCTGGCTCCCTCTGTCCAGATCCAAGAGGTTCCTTCCATAATAAAGATGTGCATGGGGGGCGCCTGGGTGGCTCAGTTGGTTAAGCGACTGCCTTCAGCTCAGGTCATGATCCCAGAGACCCGGGATCAAGTCCCACATCGGGCTCCCTGCTCGGCAGGAAGCCTGCTTCTCCCTCTCTCACTCCCCCTGCTTGTGTTCCCTCTCTGGCTGTGTTTCTCTCTGTCAAATAAATAAAATCTTAAAAAAAAAAAATAAGGATGTGCATGGTCCCCTCCCACATTGCCGCTCAGCACTTCACAGTTTACAAACTCTTTTACATACTAGGTTATTGGAATCCTTTCTGAGAGATCTTGTGTTCCCTTTACAGGTGAATAAGCTTGAGTATAGAAGGGATAAGTCTACTAGAATTTTTCCAGCAGCAAATAACAGAAATTATTCAATTCAATTAGATTATGAAGTGGGGAGGTGGGAGAACAAGTAATCCCTTGGATCATACAACTGAAGATTTAGGAGTAAGGTAAATTAGCTTCAGGTATAGTTGTATCCAGGTGTCAAAATGCGTCTTCAGTAATCTATCCATTCTCAGTTCAGGACTCTAGACCCTTTGGGCCGGGTATATTCTCAGGCGGACTCTGTCCTTAGAGTACAAAGGGACCATCAGCCACTCCAGGCTTCTGTCCCCCACCCCCTGCCATGTATCACCACACTGAGCAGGTTAAAGCAAAGTAGGTAATAAGAAGTAAGTCCTACCTTTAATTCCTTGCTCAAGGATTCACAGAGACCCTCCCATGTCCCCTCCCCTGGCCTGGACTGGTCAAGCTTGCTGGCCCAGGCTCCCTTGGACCACCTTGCCCAATAGGGAAAAACATCAGACTCTCTGCTTCTCCAGAATCCCTCTACCTTGCTGCCCTCCATCTATACCTCCAACACCTTTACTCCATGGCCCAGCCACTCTGCTCTGCTCAAGTCATGCAGTTACCCGTCCTGACCTGTGGCCCAGGCCTGCCTCCTTCCCTATGATGTGAGGACAGAATAGACTATCCTACAGTCCCATCATCCTCTATGCATGTGTCTCAGCCCTCCCCACCAAGATGCCAAGAACTCTCTAGAAAAGGGCTGTTTTCAGCTCAGCTTCCCCACCCCCTATCAAAGGACCTGGCACAGAGTTCTGAATGAAAGAGCTGATGATGGACGAGGGTGCCTGTTGAGGCAGATTTCAGCACACACTTGAGGCCATGGGCTCCTGACCTCAGAGGGTACCGGCCAGCAGGGGCCCATCTGAGAGGGAGGACTGCCTGGCTCATGGGGTGTCTTCAACAAGCACCTCCATCAGCAACAGTTCCCCAAACCCACCAGCCAGGAACCCTGTGGGAGATGGCAAGTGTTGGTCCACAGGATGGCCACCTAGCCTGGAGCTCCAACCACAGTGGAGGGTGAACCAGCAGCCTCAGCTGTGGGGCACGGGAGCCATTAGGAGACACTATGTGTTGCATTCGGAAGTGGGGACAGTCCCACCTGCAGGCCAATCACAAGTTTAATGAGCTGGTCCCAGCATCAGGGCCCCCTGTCCTGGGGCTACAAGATCTGGCAGACAACAGCTGACACCACAGCTTCTGGAATTCCACTGCATCTGTGTGTCCCCCAGCACCACCCAGAATTTGAGGACTCCGAGCTAGGCATGCAGTAAAAACTCAACAGATGTTTGTGGAAGCTAAACTGTCTCTCATCTGTCTGCCTTGCTCCATCTGTAACACTGACTCCTTCCTCCCTCTTGCAACTTCCTGAGGGATTCCCCCCTCACCATCATGAGGCCTGTGGCTGTAGCACAGGGAAGGATGGCTGCCATGGCTCAGGAAGCATGATTTGCTCGGATCATGCTTCATTTCTGTTTTTTCATCAATAACATGGAAATATTAGTAGCCCTCATTCTATTGCTAGTGAAAGAAACCCAAGTTCAAAAATTCCTAAGGAGAAGGAAGAATTTAAGGAATCATGTCACTAAAACATTCAGAGTGAGGACTGCAGGTACTGTCGGATCGAGGGGCACATACGTGGCTCAAGGCTCATTCTTTTGGTTACACTAGCCTCTGAGTTGGTTTCACATGGATAGGCTCCTTCTGTGCCTGTGTTTGGAGTTGTACTCCCCCCACCCCATGCAGACCCGGAGACAAATATTTGCGTGAAATCATTTGTTGGGGAGATTTGGGGGCTAGGAAGTGGGACAGGGACGGGAAGCAGCCAAGATAGTGTGCACTGCGAAGCCAGTTACCCTGATGGGCACCTGGAGCTGAATCCTACAGGGGAATCCTAGAAGACTGTTCAGAACAGGCCTCAGGTTGTTCTGCCTGAGGGGTGAACAAGCTGGAAGATTTGCCCATCAACACTTATCCATCCAGCTGGTTCATTCCTGGCACCTGGCGAGCTCAGTCCTGCAGCAAGAAAAAGCTTTTAGGCAGAGTCACAGGGACCTCTAGGAAGCAATGTCAGGGGCTTGGTCTGTTTGCACCAATAAGTTCATGTTCTCACCTGACTCCCCGCCAATCACATTCCAGCCAGGGGTGTTGGAGGCACTGATTGGCTGAAAGGGTCACATGTCCCAGCCCCTCTGGAATATGCTAAACCGTTGTGCTTAGGTCACATGCCCACCCCCACCCCCCCAGGAATTTGGCACACTCTGGCTGAGCCTATGTCCCATGCTCACTCAGGCTGCTGGTGGTAGCACCCCTCCACACACAAACTTTATAGCCAGAAACTGGGAGAGGGGAGGGATGGTTCTCCTAAGAAAATGGGAGTGTTGTGACCAGGAAAGGGGGGCAGGGAGCTGGGTAGGTGGAGAGCACAGCTGTCACCCCCAGGGCCCCATTGGGTCATTTGGGAATTAAGAACAGCCAGATGCGGAGTGTGAGGCACGGCACGCAGCACCTGACAAGCACCTTGGGCACGTCTATGTAACTCAGCAACCCCCACACACCACACAGCATCTGCAGGTGGGCTCCCTCAGTTTGCTGCCTCGTGTCCCTCTTTTCCAAGCTTTTATTTTTTTCCACCAGATTTTTGCATTTTTCTGGAATCTTGAGCTTTGTTTTTTACACAGAAAAGAAAATGATTTTTTTTTTTTTAAATGCTTCAAGTAGGATGCTGTCTTCCAAGGAGCTAGCTTCTCCTTGCATGCCTGCCGCCCTCATCGACCCTGCGTTGGCGTGCACCAGTGCGCTTGCTCCCTAGACAGATGAGGCCGCCACAGAGTCAGGAACCAAGCCTGGGCAGTGGCAGGTGGCTGGGATCGGGAGGTGGCAGTCGCCCACGGCCCCATTAACTCAGCGAAACCCACCCAGGCATAGATGAGCAGAGTCCTCCAATCTGGCCCTTGTCAAGGGAACTACAAGCAGCCAAGTAAATTCTACAGCCTCTGGCTCAAACACAACCTCCCCATGTGTTCTCCTAAAGTCTAGTCAAGACTTCATGGCATTATATTGTTATCCAATACATGCTTAATTGAGCACCTACTGTCTGCTGGGCACTGTCCTAAGCCTGAGGGATACAGCAGTGAACAGAGAAGCAAAATCCCTGGGCTTCTTGGAGCTTCCATTTTAGTGGGGATAACTACTAAATAATAAACAATGGTTAGGTAAGTTGCATGATGTGTTAGAGGAAAGTAAATGATATTAAGAACTAGGTGAAAGAAGCAGAGCTATGGAATATGGGAGCGAGGTTGAGGTTTTTGGGGTGTTTTTTGGAGGATTTGTTTTGTTTTGTTTTGTTTTTTGAGGAGGGTGGGGCAGAGGCAGAGAATCCCAAGCAGGCTCCATGATCAGCATGGAGGGGCTCCATCTCACCACCATGAGATCATGACCCGAGCCAAAATCAAGAGTTGGATGTTTAACCTACTGAGCCAACCAGGCACCCTAGGAGCCAACCAGGCACCCTAGGAGTGGACCAGCCAGAGTGGGCCTCCTTGAGAAGGTGACAGATGGGCATAGATTTGAAGGAGATGAGAAATGAACCAAACGTGTCCAGGAGACTGGTATCCACCAGTGAGGGCAGCCAGTGCAAAGGCTCTGGGGTCAAAGATACCTCTTGTGTTCCAGCAGCAGGGAGACCAGTCACAGAAGGGGCTTAGGGAAAAAGGGCAGAGGTTGGAAATGGGTCTTGCCAGCCCTTGTAAGGAATTTGCTCTGTAACAGAGTTTGTTGACACAGAGTTTGTGTTCTGTACAAAGATACACCTTGTGCTGTCCCTCTGGCAGCCTGCTGAGATTAGACTTTGGGTCAGCAGTGGACTCAGAAAATGTTCATGCAGCCTACCTAGGACACTGAAGAGGGAGGCTAGGCCCAGGGTGGGAGCAGAGGGGAGTGATTCTGGGTCGGTTTGTCAGGAGGAGGACGGAGGGATGCATTAGGCAGGGAACGTGAAGGAAAGGAGGTGAGGCAGGTGGCAGGGATTGGGCCTGAGCAGCGGAGAGGCTGGAGCAGATCCATCCTTTGGCAGGGCTTGGAGTGGTGTGGGAAGGTACTGGGAATTCAGTGGGAGGAAGAGGGCGGCTGATAAGTTTCAGGCAACCAAGTGAAAAAGTCAAAAAAGCAATTGTGGGTGTGAGTCTGCAGTGTAAGAGATACATTCAGGGGTCGTTGACCGATGGTGGGTTTGAAGCTCACCAGGAGAGGGAGTGTAGTCAGAGGGAAAGGTCCAAAATCCAAGTCCTGGGGTTTGGGAAGTGACAGAGAAACCTGCCTGCAAGGCCAGCCGGAAGCAAGCCGGATATGTGATCCAGGAAGCCAGGGAAAGAAGGTTCTCCCAGGGGACCGGACTGAGCCCACGGACCTCGGGGAGCGTCCCAAGGAGCAGCGTGGGAGAGTTTGCGAGGGGGTGGGTAGGAGAGGCAAGAGCCAGGGAGGGTCGTGTTGCAAATCAGAGCAGGCAGATGGGCCGCTGGAGCAGGGGGTGGGGTGGGGAGAGCTGTCTAGGCTGCAGCAGTCCCCGCATCTCCCTGCATCCACACCTTGGAGTAAAAAGAAAGGGCGCATTCCTGATGCGAAGTCGTGCCTTCACCGCTTACATCCCGGGGGCTTTTACCAAATTCAGAAGGAATCCAGGCGGCCCACAAGCTACCAGCGGCCACCCCCAGACAGATGTCACTGCTTCCCTGCCCGTGACTCCTTCAGGCTGATGCAGGGCCTGGCAACCCGTTCCTGCCCCCTCCCTCCCCCTCCCTGGCTGAATAATTTAAGAACTATTCTAAGTTCAAACTAAATAAAGCAATTTAGAGTGACTAATTCCTTGTGAATTTCATGTTCCCCAAGTGTCTTTGCTGGTACCAATGCTGGGGACCATTTATCCCCCTGATTACAGCTGCTGTGTGGATTCTGGAAGGAGCTCCCAGCCTAAGGTGGCCTCATTTCCAGCAGCAGGAACCACACCTGAGCCTCCCCCTCTGCGTTCTCCCCACCTGGGACAGGCTTCAGGAGGGACTCTGGGATTGCAGCTTCTAGGGGAGAGTTTGTGAGAGATGCTGTCACCCAACCAGCCATTTACAAGGCCACTTAAGGACTTCACAGAGAGAATGGAGGGAAGGTGCTGGAGTGGGCCAGAGACATCTTCTCAGAGAAGGTATGACCTGAGCAGGACCCCAAGGACCAGGGGCTTCGCAAAGATGACGAGAAGCCATGAGCCAACTGGGTGAAGAACTTGGCCTGAGCAAACAAACACACGGAGGAAGGTCTCGGAGAATAGGAGTGGGGCAGGGAGAGGAAGGAAGTACTCTTCTCCACTCAGGTCCCATCTCTGACTATTCAAACCTGCCCCTGCTCCCCAGAAAGAGTCCTCTCCCCTTCTGGACTCCCAGCCCCTCATCCTTCCCTGACCCCAACCCTGTCCCCACTGGGCTGGGAATCTCTGTGTCCAGACTGGCCCTCCCCTAGACTGGACACTCCTTACTGTGTTGGAGTCTGGGGAAAGGAGCACCCAAGAGAGGGAACACTCAGTGCAAAGACCCTGAGGTCAGCATGCTTCCGTGCTCACACAGCAAGGAGGCCAGCAGCTGCAGTAGCAGCATTCCTGGTCCAATCCATAAGCTGGCTCAGAGTAGGAAACTTAAGGATGACAGGTGAATGAATGAGGAGGAAGGAAGGATAGAGAGATATACATGTGTGCTGTGGATGTCTTTCCAGGTTTTACTGTGACTGTATTATGGTCTGGCCCTGAAATGTGCCTGCTGTGCAATGTCGTGAGTGTGGGGGTGGCTGTGGACTCCTACCCCCATCTTGTGGGGTCCCATGCAAAGCTGTTAGGAGCTTGATATCAGGACCCCTATGATGAACCCAGGCTGGTAGCCCCTGCCTGCCTTGCACACAGGCACCCTCACACCCAGCGTCTTCTCTGTAAGGTGAGGAGGCCAGGTGGGGTGTCTGAAGTGGAGACAGGAGGACAGGTCTCATAGAACCTGGCTCTTACAAACAGCAAGTGAGGAGGGCTGGGTTTCCTTCTCCAGGGCAGGAATGACCCTGGAGAGCCCAGGAAGTTCTAAGTCACCTTTGGGAAGGCACTAGGGACAGGGACAGGAGCTCGGGAGCCCTGCAATCCTCAGCATCAGGCTCTGAGTTACGGCAAAAAGATGAACATGGACCCTCCTCTATCCTGTGGAGGAGCGAGGGCTGTAGGTGTGGACTCAGGAGACTTCCACTCAACTGAGGTACAATGCAGCTTTATTTCTTCCAGAAGGAACCAAGTCCTAGGGCCAGAGGCCTTGATTGCCAAGGGACTATCTCAGTAAACACACATGTACTAAGCACCTCTTATGTGCTCGGTACACCCTCACAGGTCTGTTCATTAATTCTCACAACTTTGGAGATAGCAATCCACTTCCATCTTAAAAGTGGGGAAGAGGGCCAGAGAAGTTGTGTGACAAGCCAAAGGTCACTCAGCATGTGAGTGACAGAGTTGGGATTCAAACCAAGATTTATCCAGTTCCTGGGGAATTCTACCAACCCACTGCTTGAGATCAGCTCCCGAATCCTCGTCTCAAGGAATGGAAGTTTTGAGGTTGGAGAAAGCATTCGATTTTCACCTTGAAGGGATGATTCTCTCATCCCGAGTTTAAGCGGACCTCAGTTATTCTTCCAACCATCAGATTTCCCAGAATGAATCAAAGGCACTAAATTTATCGTGTTTAATGCGACTTCTCAAGCATCCCAATAATGGCTCTGATTTATAACCAACGCGTTGTTTTAACCACATTACACATGATAAAAATCAGTCCCGCAAATGCACCTCAAGAGAAACCGTATTAAAAGAAGAAAAGAAGTGGTGAGATTAGATGTTGCATTAAAAGATAGAGTGATGGATTAAGGCCCAAAGTGTAAATTTACTGAGACTCACCAGAAAAAATTGGAGGGGCAGTAAATCCAAAGTGACAGTCTTTGTACGGTATACCCGTATTTGTCACTTTTATTATAGTTTGTTCAGAAGTTGTAGATGGGTCATTATTTAAAAAAAAAAACACAACAAAGTCCAATAAAGCTCAGATATGAAATCTTCTTTGGCTAAAGACACAGGCTAAAACCCCCAATCCAGGCTGCTGTGTCAGATTGGAGTATTACATATTGGGAGATTCTTCCAGTCGTGTCTGGAAAACATTCCAAACCCCAAAAAATGTGGGGAAGACTCTTGGACGATCCCAGATCATGCCCAGAAGTCAGGGAAAAGTAGGGCCCACATCTATGAAGTGGCAGAGCCTCCCCCACACCCATGCGGGCACTCTCATCAATAACAATGGCACTATGAAAGTGTCTGACATTCTTCCTGGGCACTCATTCAAGGGACTTCTGAAAGCAGAGGTGGCTAGACCTCAAAGTCCACTGGCTCTATTCTGCCTTTGGAGTTCATGGGTCCCTGTCTCAATCAGAGATCCTGGAGTACATTGGATCACTGTTCCCAATTCTTCCCTCCCTGTGACGGGATGATGCTGCCATACTTTCTGCTCTGTGATGTGTAGAAGAACTTCCTGCTGTCATACACATCCCTACCTATCCATGTTGGCTGTGGCCATGCAATATTTTTCAACAGATGCAATATGAGTAGAGGCTTGAGACGTGCCTGTGTTTCCAGAAGATCGAAGGCATGGGGAACCCAACCCATGGTGTGGAACGAGGCCTGGCTGAGCCCAGCTGAGCCCAGACATGACCCAGCTGATCTGCAGACTCATGCATGGGGAAATAAATATTTTTTGCTGTAATTCACTGGGATTTTTTTTTTTTAGAAGTTTGTTATGCAGCATGATTGTGGTAAAAACTGACTGATAGACCTCAACAAGGCCTAGTAGGCTGGGTGAATCTGCCTGTCCTCCATAAAGCTCCATGAGTTCCCTTCTTCATCTTTTTGTCCTTCCTGGTCCAAGTTGACTGATCCATCAACCAAAGTGGGTAAGAGCCATCCTCGTATCTCCAGGTGGCTTTTTATTTTTTTTAATTTTAATTTTTAAAAAATATTTTATTTATTTATTTGACAGAGAGAAACACAGCGATAGAGGGAACACAAGCAGGGGGAGTGAGAGAGGGAGAATCCAGGTGGCTTTTTAGATGGCTATGGGAGGTTTGTGCTCAAAGCCTGTATTCTAGCTGCTTATTCTACCTCCTGCCCCTTTCCCCAGACATCTGCTTTGCTTCTTTCCCCATCTCCTGTCCCTTTTTAGAAACCTCACTGTCTCAATGAGATCGACTCCAACCACCACTTTTCAAATGTTCAGTTTATTGAGGCATAATCTGTATGTGGTGAAAACCATAGAGTTTAAGTGTATAGTTGAATGAGTTTTGACAAATATATCCTGGGCAAATACCACCCAAACCCAGATCTAAAACACTGACCATCCTTCTTTAAATTTGAAATTGTTTCTCCTTTCCCATCCCCCATGGCTCAATTTTTTTCTTTTCTCATCACCTCTTAATTCACTTACTGATTTTTGTGTGTATTTATTTACCTAGCTATCCTATGCTTACCCATTTATAACATTATTGTGTTTGGTCTTTTTCACCAAAGTAACGTAAGGTCCACAAGAACCTCTCTTGTTCACAGATGTATCCCAAGAGCCTAGAATAGGGCCTTGCATATGGTAGGTGCTCAGTAAATATATTTTGAATGAATGACTGAATCCCCACTTTATAGATGAGGACAGTGAGTAAATTGTCAAAGGAATACCATGAGTTGGTAAAAGAATAAGAAATTGAACTCAGGTGGTCTGGCTCCAGAGTACCGTATCTGGTCAGTATCTCATGCTGCCTCTCAAGAATGAGAAGATCCATCTGGTTATCCTGGTCCCAGGCCTACCCAAGAGTCCTCCCTTTCCCAGGGCTTCCAGCCACAGTATTGCTTCAGCCTGCCCTCATGAGTCTCCCCTTCTCTCTGACCAGCTCCTCAGGCAAAACAACATCCACTGATGGCAGAAACATACTTGCATGAGTTCATCAACTGTGGGGGCCATGTCTGGTCACACTGAGGTCCCTGTATCCACAAAGTGGCCTCCCAGTGTATACCTCTCAGTGTACATGCCTGTGGGGTGGATGAATGGATGGATGCATGGATGGATTGACAGAGGACGGACAATTGATGAAATAAAAACACAAATACATATTGTGCTTCCCAGAAAATCTTCTGGAATCAGAAACATATCACCGATAATGGAGACCTATTAAGGCAGTGAAGGTTAGGTGGAGACAGATTTGAAAAGTAGTTGGCATTTTTCCCCTGGATACCAGTCAGAGCTCTCATTCCTCCTGAATGCTGGCTTTGCTTGGATGGAGTGAAGTGAAAATACAGAAGCAATGGAATTGGATGAATACACACTGCATAGTGGACACTTCCAGACCTCACAGCTCTCCCAGTCATTTTAAAGATGAGTTTATAATCTGGTGGAATCTCATGCATTATTGGGAAGAGGATTATTTGGAAATAAGAGATAACCTCTTAGTCCCAACCTCAGAATCCTACTCATACACACTGGAGGTAACATCCAACTCTGCTTTCTATTTTAAGGTAACTCTGATCACCTCCAAATCCAACCCCCACCAGCCCCATCCTCCCAGTAGACTCCTGGGAAACTTTCTTCCCTTGAGGGTATAACTTTGAGTATATTTCTGTTCCCCGGCATTCAAGCTTTGTCAGTTCTATCGAGAGAGGTTCTTTGTAGTCATATTTAAAAAAAAAAAAACTCTAGAATTGCTCTACCAAAGTTTCTCCATGGAGCTCCAGAGCCAGACCTGCTTATCAGAAGTTATTAGGACATAGCAGGGGCCTATAGACATGGGAGAGGAAAGGAGACAGAATTGGAGATCTGGGCAAAATGTTATTCCTTCTCTTTCTTTCCTTCCACTATAAATTGGCTCATGGCCAGTGTGAGGACAATCATGTGGGGGTTGCCCATGGACCATATGCCCAGTGTTGACACTTTTGTATGGTCTTCTCCCACTCTGGGCATGGCCATGTGACCTGCTGTGGCCAATGGGATATTACCAAGCTTGATACAAGCAGGGTCTTGAAAGGGCCGATGCAGATCAGGGCTTGTGCTCTTGGAAGATTCCCTCTTGAAACCCTAACCCACCCACCAGTGAGACCATGTGGAGAGAGACATATGCCTGGCAACCCTTAGCTATTCCAGCCACTCCAGCTGAAGTACCAAACAGGCATATGGGTGAAGCCATCTGGAAATTCTCAACCCCAACCAAGTCCCCAGCTGACTTCAGTGACATGAGGAACCCCAGATGAGACCAGCAGAAGAACCATCCAGCTGAGCCCAGCCCAGATAACAGAATAAATAAATGGGGGTTGTTTTAAGCCATCAGAGTGGTATGTTACACCACTCGTGTAGTATATTAAAATATGTCCATTTGTTTCTTAATGCTCCCTTCAAAAACAGACAAACAAAAAGAAGCCTAATTCTCCTCCACTTGTGTGTGGGCTAGACTTGGTGACTCACTTCTAATGAATAGCATAAAGTGGAAGTAATTGTGTGTGACCTCCAAGACTCAGTCATAAAAGGCTTTGTTGCCTCCTTCCCCACCCCCTCCTCTCTCTCTCTCTCTCTCTCTCTCTCTCTCTCTCTCTCTCTCTCTTTCCCTAATAATTGACTTTGCATAAAGCCTGCCCCCATGCTGTGAAGACACTCAAACAACTCTATGGAGTAGTCCCCACATGAGGAACTGAGGCCTCCAGCCAACAGCCATGTGAGTGCACCATTTTGGAAGTGGATCCTCTTGTCCCAGTCCAACCTTCAGAAGGTGGCAGAGCTCACCAAAATCTTGACTGCAAAACCTCACAAGAGACCCTGAACCAAAACTACCCATCTCAGCCACTATCAGATTCCCAACTTTCAGAGACTGTATGAGATAATAAATGTTTATTATTTTAAGCTGGCAAGTTTGGGATAATTTGTTATGTACCAGTAGATAACTAACAGGCAGAGCAAGAGATAACTGAAGTGGCCAGTGTGCTCTAGCGTCACTGTACTGGTTGTGGACGTTCTAGGCTATGACATGGCAAATGCCTCTGCTCCAAGCTTCCTGGGTGTCCCTTTTGTCCTGACTACCCCAGCTACTCCCCTGGAACCCCCAAACCTTCTCTTGAAACCCCCCAGTTATAAGAGAGTCATCCCTGGCCTAGCAGGGGTCCTGTAGGACCCTGGATCCCTAGATCCTGCTCTGGAACATGGCCATGTCTATCAGAGAGGCCAAAGCCCAATCCATGGTATTGCCCCCTGTCCCCCTCTCCACCTACTCATTCTGAGTTTTAGCAGAGAGTCATCAGAGGGTCTTCATGGCTGTCTTCATAAGGGAGACCTGTGGTCTCTCCCTCCTCACCCTGCCCTCTCAAGGGGACAGCAGACAGGGTTGTTTTCCCAGTATGTCTGCCTGAGGAAAAGAATCTCTTGTGCCAGAACCAGAGGGCAGTTTGACTTTTTTGGAGCCCCTCACCCTGCCTAGTTACAAGCAGAAAACATCTTGCAGACAAATTCATATTCATCTATCTGCTTTCCATCCCTCCCTTTGAGGGATTTTCCTGTTGGCAGAAGGGTGCCATCAAGACATGACAGAATGAGGCTCTATGTAGACCTTCCCTCTAGTATCTCCCCCTTCCCCTTCACCCCAATCAGGCATTTTCATATATTGCCAGTGGGAGTACAAAATGGTACAACCTTCCCATGGAGGGAAAATCAGTCATAGCTAACAAAATATCGTGCATTTTCCCCCAACCCAGAACTCCCACTTCTTGGAATCAACCCTGAAGATACACTTCCAATGATACTACATAGATACACTGGCAAGTTACTGCAGCGAGGTCTATAATAAACACTCATACATCAGAGAGTGGCTGAAAAGCCTGTGCTACATTCCCATAATGGACACTAAGCACTTGCTTCAAAGAACAAAGATCTCTAGATCCTGATATGGAGTGGTTTCCAGGATACATTGTTAAGTGGAAAAGGCAAGGTATGAAAAAGTACTTACTGTGGGGTTGTTTTCTGTGTTAGAAAGAACACGGAAAATACAGATACATTGGCTAATTTTTGCAAACAGAAACATTGCACAGTAATATCAAAATTAACGAGATTGGCTACCCCCAAGGGAGTGAGGTGGGTGGGATACTTCTCTGACTACACCTTTTTTTATACAGTTTTTACCTAGACATCAAAAATTAACTCTATGCAGTTGGGGGGAAATGTCCCAAAATAATTAAGAACATAAGTAAATGAACCATACTGTATATCAAATTGATGGCATAACCATGGAGAGGAGAATTTTTTTAAAAAAGTTAATCCAAATTTTTATTAAAAATCCCCTCAAGCTTCCTTAATTGCAAACCTAGTCCACAGTAAGCATTCAATTAATAGTTTGTGAAATGAATGAGTGGATGGATGGGTGGATGAATCAAGGACAAAGGCAGGAAGCTAGGCATTCTACTTTCCCATTAGCCCAGATGTCTGCTCTGGTCAATTTCCCATGGGACACACTTCTTAATAAAACAAGTGCTATTTTATTTGTTACCTAGGGTTGCCATAACAAAGAACCACAACCTAGGCAGCCTAACAGAAATCTGTTGTCTTGTGGTTCTGGAGACTAGAAGCCCAAGTTCAAGGTGCTGGCAGGGTTGGCCCCTTCTCCAGATCTCCTTGGCTCATTGATGGCGGTCTTCTTCCTGTCTCCTCACATTGTCCTCCCTCTGCATGTGTTTCTGTGCCTAAATTTCCCCCTATTATAAGTACAGCAGTCATATTGGATTGGAGCCCACCCACCCTGAAGACTTCATCCTAACTTGACCATCTGCAAAAAGCCTATTTCCAAATAAGATCACAATCACAGGTCCTGGAGGTTAGGACTTCAACATCTTTTGGAAGGACACAATTTACTGCTAAGACGTGCAGACGGACTTGACTTGGACAAAAGTATTGCTGGTAACCAACAGGATGACCATAAGGATTAATTTTTTTAAGATATATTTATTTATTTGAGAGAGAGAGAGCATGAGCAGGGGGGACGAGCAGAGGGAGAGGGAGAAGCAGGCTCCCCAATGAGCAGGAAGCCCAATGCAGAGCTCCATCCCAGGACCCTAAGATCATGACCTGAGCTGAAAGTAGACACTTAACAGATTGACCCACCCATGCGCCCTAATGCCTATAAAGCATCAACAACAGTGTGGGAGGACATAGCAAATATATGACTGGTTTTTTTGTTATTGTTATTACTACTATTATATACTGTGTCTCGGTCTCCACTCTCATGAACACCCTAAGTACTCCCCATGGAGCTGACACCACCTGGGGAAGGGGCACTTGCCAGTCATTTCCCATCCTACCTCAATCACAGCTGCTTGTCAGGTTCACCAGGCCCACAGCCCAAAGTGACAGATCTGGGGCTGTGTCTTCAGGGTCAGAAGAAGCCCAAGTCACTTATTAAAAAATGTGAAACGGAGAAAGAAAAACACCACTGCCACAAGGACAAAGGTTATTTCTTGTTTCCAATGCCGACAGCCTTGACACTCTGTTATAGGTGTGATCATCAAAGTTTCAACCCTCCAGAGCCTCCCCATAATATTCACAACTGTACACAGAATTTAGCACCAAGAAGATGCCCAAAGAGAAGGTGTGCGTGCTGAGTTGGCAGGTACCAGAGGGTCTTAAGGCTCAGAGAGGAAAGTTGACATCGCCCACGCTGCCCAGAGGGCTGCCCAGAACAGCCTAGGAGGAGGGCTGGGGGAGGAGGATCCCCTTTTAGCACCTGAACCACACTGACTCGTGGCTGCTTTTATAGGGAATTCAGGCTGGTGTGGGTCTGGCTCCACAATTCCCCCAGGGTTTGAGAACCTAGACTACCCCTCCTCTTCCCCTTCATCAGATATTAAGCAATTACATCAAAGGGAGGCTGACACAGAAGGACTCCCTTGCAGGGTTGGGCGGGGGGCTTGGGGAGAAGTGGGGCGGCAGCTCTCCGCTTAGTTCAAGGTACTGGGTCGCACGTGGCGCCAGATGACAGAACGCATTTGTGCGTAAAAGGAGAAGCCTCACAAAAGGCAGAGAACAACACATGTCCCACACTTGGCCTTGGTGATGCTTGACATTTCTGGGAAATGAATTTAGCGCAAAAACCAACAATTCAAAACCTTGTGCCAAACAACCCGATGCGAATAGAACCAGTGGGGGGAGGAAACAACGGGAAGATGAAGCAGGTCCTAAAATAGCCCTCGTTTGCTGCTGTGTCCACGCGAGCGGAGGGAGGCAGGTTGTCAAGGGAGCTTTATGAAAGCAGGAAAAGAGGTGGGAGCCAGGGCCTGACTACTGAGGGAGAGAGTGTGCGAGCATGGGCGGTGGGGATGGGGGGGCAGGGAGGGGGATGTTCTTTATTCAGATTCCTGGTCTGTAAACTCCCAGGGAATTGTCCAAACCCAACCTTCAATTCCCCAGAGGGCCTGGCCACTCACCAAGCCGTGCCCATGGTGTCCCGAGGCCCCTCCTCTCCAACATGTCCCAGATGGACATGTTCTTTAACTGGCACCCTGACACACCACAAACTCTCTCCTCCCCGCCATTTCCCATCTCAGAGTGGGGCTGGAAGTGTGGTCTCCCCCTGCCTTGGCCCAACCCAGCCTGCCTCCTCCGTATCTTCCACATGGAGGCAGCCTTGGGCCGTGTGAATGGGTACAGCTTGGGAGGTAGATAGCCACGGTTCTGGGTTCCAATCCCACTCTCCCACTAATTCTCTACATGACCTTGAGCGGGTTCATTTCTCTGAGCCTCAGTGTCCTCTTCCGTACAATGGGAGTGATGGCAGAACCTGTGTCCGACAGGAGAGAGCGGGACTCGATGACCTAAACTTGTAACAGTGAAGAGTTGTGCCTGGTCCACATGAAATACTCAAAAACTGCTGACAATTATTATTGTGGGTTTTAGGATTTCCTCACTGTCAAATATGCCCCATTCCCCTGTCCCCAGCATCCCTTCTGCAGATCTGCTCGGCCCTCCTGCATTCATTCTTTGCCCCTCCTTCCCTCTCCCTCCTGGTCAGCCAGGAGGGCCGGCTCTTGGACAAGACCAACCCTACTCCCCATCTTGGAGGTTCAAAGGACAGCCCCTTCCTCTCCCTCCTCTTCAGAGCCCTCCAGTCCTTCCTGGCCCCCCGGGTACTCTTTCTTACCTTGCAGACTGGTGTGTCGGGCAGCGTGCCCCCCAATTTCACCACAGGCCGTGTGATCTTATCGAGAAATGGGGTCCTTGCAGATGTCAGTGGGTTAAGTTGAGGTCACACTAGATTTGGGTGGGCCCTCAATCCAGTGGCTGGGGTTCTTGTCAGAAGAGTTCATCACACACACACACACACACACACACACACACTACCCACAGGAGGCAGCCCTGCAATACACAGGCAGAGATGAACAGGAGAGAAGCAGCGATCAGCCAAATAGGCCCCAGGATGGCTGGCAACCACCAGAAGCTGGAAGAGACAAGGAAAGAGCCTCTCCTGGAGACCACAGAGAGGGCGCAGTACCGACACCCTAATTTTGCAACTCTGACCTCCAGAACTGTGAGAGAATACATTTCTATTGTTTTAAGCCTCCTGATTTGTGGTGATTTGTGACAGCGGCTCCAGGGAAACTAACTCGGAGCCCCCTCCGCCTCACCCCTCAACACCTTCGAGTGCCCCGGGGCTCCTCCTTAAAGACCACTTACAACCAAGGACACAGGAGTCAAACCGCCTCCCTGCCGGCCTGTGGCCACCAAGTGACTCTGTGTAGATGTGTAATTACACTTGTATTGATTATGATTTTGTGATTTCTTTTCCTTACTGCACCGCTCATGATGGCTTTCTCCTGTTTCGAATGTTCTCTCTGCTTGGAAAAGCCCAAGGTGCAGAGGCCCTGTGCCCACGAGGCCTGGTAGATAGAATGCCTGTGCCTCAATGCCTGTTCTCTTGATGAGGAGATGCCCCTAGGGATAATGCAATCCCTGTCCAGGAGACCACGCGCTGCCTGTCCCTGGTGGGAGAAAGCTGGCCCACTCCTGCATGGCCAGGATCCAGCTTCCATGCCTCTCCTATTTGGGTGTGGAGGAAGGCAGGTGTCGGCTCTCTTCCTACTGCCTGGGACTCTGCCCGCCGCACCCCTGCAGCGCCAGGGAGAGATTTGGCCAAGAGGTAGTGGGTCGCCAATCAGTGGAGACCCTCCCTAGCATGCCTGACCTCCTCCCAGCTCCTGAACTGTCTTAGAGACTGAGACACAAAGAAAGAAAAGGTCAAAGCCCCCCTCCCACCTTGGCCTCCCTTCATAGATCGCCCCCACCCTGCCTCTCATTCCTGGCAGCCCCCTTCCCGCAGGTCTCCAGTGAGACGGAGCTGATGCCTGTCCCCCACCTGGAGGGTGCCTTCTGCCTTTCATGCCACCCAACGCTGACTGTGTTTACGACATTCTTGTGGTACCTCCAGCCACACCCCTCCCCAAGCCTCAGTTTCTTGGTATGACGAACAAGAGCGCTTCTGCCCACCAGGGTGTGTGTGGGGATTGCTGCGGGTGCTTGTCTCACCCACCCCTGGGCGGCTTCGCAGTGCCGCAGGACTGAGTAGAACACACGTGCGGCCAAGATTAAAGGCAGTACGTGCCTCCCAGGGAAGCGACCAGTGCAGGATCCAGATGAGAACAGCGGAGAACAGAGGACACATGTGCCAGACTCAAATGGTCATGGCTGAGTGGCAGGCAAGGTTGGAGAGGACAGAATGCATGAGCGCTAGCCCTTTGCAGGGCACCTGTGCAGTGTGGCCGCACACATCCCACTTCCTGCTGCAGTGGAAGGGACCTGACCTGTCCTGAGTCCCTGCATCCAGTGGGGTCTAAAATACAGACAGCTGGGGGCATGTCTGACAGCCACCGGCCCACATGCTTCAGTGGAACAAAGGAGCACGCTCTGGGTCTGAACCAGCTGAAGGTCCTCCCAGATGAGGCAATACGGCCTGCACAGGTTATGTGGGCTCCCTACGTCCTGGCAAAAACGTGTCCCAGGCCAGAGTCTATCCTTACGTGACCAAGCAGGGACCAAGTGCCTGCCTTTCCCAACAGAGCTCAATAAACCGCACCCAGAGTTACTGGTACTTTACACCCAGGCTTTCTCCCCTTTCCCTCTTGGGGCCACACCTCTACTTAACTTTATTTAGCAGCCATTCCTCCTGGACATGCCCCAAGCACCCACACACTAAGAGGGTAGGGTGTCCTGTAGACCAGAGCTCAGAGCGAGGAGTTCCCCAGGGGGACCATCTGGGTTTGCCTTTCCCACGTTTGGCTGCTCTTCTTTTCCTTGTATCTAATAGTTCTCATATCCTTCCCCCTTCTTCCTTCTTTGTGCATCAAATTGGCCTTCTCTTAGGGCCTGGAGCCTTCCCTACCACCCCCAACATACCTGGCAAGGGACAGAGCTAAGGGAGACCTGTATCGGTGGGCAGATGTTCATGAATCCTACAGACAGAATAAACGTGGTGGGTCTCTGCAGGATGGGCGCAGGGAGAGACCACTGAGGGGCTCAGTTTGCTTTCTTCATTGCTCACTTGGGGACACCACTGATGACCTGTCTCATCTTCTGCGGAGGCACAGGACCCGAATCCCCCTCCCACACACACACTTCAGGACACTTAACCTTCTAGCATTTTAGGACATCCACCTGTAAAGTGGGGCCACCAACAGCCAACTCAGTCCCTGCTGCATTTATGGGTGGTGGGCTCCTCTTTCCATGGTGGCTACCCCCCCCCCCACAACCCATACCATTTTATCAGATCATTACTTGTGGAAATGGAAATGTGTGGCAGCGAGGCGCCCAGTCTCCACGGCTCGGTCTGTCACGAAGCTCCAAGATCTTAATGTCTACATCATATAACTTTTAACTTCTTTTTGACTAAGAATTAGCTCAGAGGTAATTGCTTAAATCACACTGATGAAAATCAATACGGAGTAAATTAAATGGAAAACAAAATTTATCCTGAACGTATTCCTTGTCACCTTTGAATAATGTGATGAAAAAGCAACTATTTTACCTCCCAGGCTCAGAGTTTTTGTTGTTGAACATCTCTAAAGGAGACGTAATTATAGGCCCCATTTATCAAAAAGATTAAGGTAATTGGGGAATGAGAATTGGTTTGCAACAGTTGCGGAAATGAGATCAACGTGACTCTTAGGTCTGCGTTTTTCACGCTGTGTCCGAAAGTTTCTTGAATTGCGCCGTTTGCTTGGCCTTCCTCCCAGCCCCACGAATCAACAGCCACATGCAAGGTTGATCCAGAGGGAGGGTGGGAGCAGGAGGCCAAAGCGAGGCTCTGCATCTTGCCCCAAGATGGAAGCCTGGGCCTCTCACACTGGTGGGAGAAGGACTTGTTTTTCTCGAACCCCGTTGCCAAGGATACGGCATCCAGTCCTCCGGATCTGAATCAAAGAGCCTGGTTTCCGGGGTTTTTTGTGCATTTCATAATTTAGTATGTGTTTGGCTTTCATTTGCAACCTGACCCGCCAGTCCATGCTCCCCACAGCTCTGCAGAGCTAACCTGTAATGAACATGAATAAATCAAACTTCTCTGCTTCAGCTGCCTCATGGGGAAGAATTTGGTGTTGGGAGGATTCGAGGATTCCCCTGGTAGTTCTCAAGACTCACCTGGAAAGTGTCACCCAGGGAAGTTGTACAAAATGCACACGAAATGATCCCCACCCACAGGGTGAGGCCTGGGTGCTTTTGCAGAAGTTCCCCGAGTGTTTTGGCATGCATCTTGCTTCTTAAGAACCTGGATTCCAGCACCCTCCCTTTTGGTGAAGCAACTGAGGCCCAGGGTAGGGGAAGGAAGTTCTCCAGGAACATCCTCAAAGGTCATTAGTAGCAGCTCCAGGCCTAACACCCCTGGTAGTGCCATGGAGACAGAAGCAGAGGTCCTATTCCTGTCTCTGCCTCTGTGGGCGGGCTGTCTGACCTTGGGCAAGTTGCTTGATGTCTCTGCGGTCAATTTCCTTAGCTGTAGAATAGGGACAGTGACAGTGGATCCTCTTGTTGGGTCATGGTGAGGCTTACACATACACACTGGCATATAGTGGGACCCCATCAGTGTTCAGTATTAACTTCATCATGTGTGTTTGTTGGTCCGGCCTCAGAGTGAAGAAAGTGGGGTAGTGGGGTCTTGGAGATGCCTTCCTGCCTCAACTGGCCACTCTAGAGGTTTCCAGGGACAGTCATTTCCTAGTCCAGCCCTGGCCTGTCCTGCCCTGAAGGGAGCAGTGAGCCATGCGAGGTACCCCAAGGGCCCTGCCTACTTGTTTCTGAGCCTGGGCCCATGCACCCAGCTCTTCCTCTTTGGCTGTGTCATCCATGCACCCAGAGGGCATTCTAGAAAGCCTCTGGAAACCCTGGGAAATTGTTCCCCATCTTGGAGGCAGTATGAGTTTCCTGTAGCTGCTGTAACAATTTGTCACAAGCTGGGTGGCTTATGAAAACAGAAATTTATCTTCTGATAATCCTAGAGACTAGAAGGCCAAAGTCGGGTGTCTGCAGGGTTGCTTCTTTCTGACAGCTCTGAGAGAAAATCCATTTTCCAAAGTGCTTGTGCGTGCACTCTCTCTCTCTCTCTCTTTCCTGACTTCTAGAAGTTGCCATCAATCCTTAGTGTTCCCTAGTTGATAAGAGCATCATTTCAATCTCTGCCTCTTTCACCCCAAGGGCCTGTGTCTTCTCTTCTGTTTCTTATAAAGACACTTGTCATTGCCTTTAGGGATCGCTCTATTGATCCAGGATTATCTCATCCCAAGGTCCTCTATTTAATTACATCTGCAAAGATCCATTTTCCAAATAAGGTCATATTCCCAGGTTTGGGGGGGTTAAAACTTGGATGTATCTTTGGGGAGGACCACAATTTACCCTAATACTGAGGGGATTTCAATCCCTGTATTTCCTCGATTCTAAGATTCTGTTTCCTTCCACATTTTAATGTTCCTGAAATCTGCATGTATCTCACAACCAATGACCACCTTCAGTGCAGAAATTTTGCCCCCCCCAAGCTCTTATTAAATCAGGGGTCAGTGTATTTTCTTATCTATGATGACTTCACAACCAATGACCATCTTCAGTGCAGAATTTTTGCCTCCCCCAAGCTCTTATTAAATCAGGGGTCAGTGTATCTTCTTATCTGATGACTTCACAAGGAGGAGGTGGGCAGTTCAAGGCTCTGGTCAAAAGAACCCCCACAGGGGCCTCCAGTCTGGGGATGCTTCTTGCTGGAGGCCAGCCCTGTTGCCTCTCCCTCTGCCACCTGCCAGCCAATATGGGGCATCCTGTTTGCATCTCAAAGGGCTCTGTACCAGATCTCCCCTGTAGGGAGGACCAGACTAACTCTTTCTCAACGTCTCTGGAGGGCTGTTTGTTCTGTAGCTCTCCAGCCCAGAAAGGAGAGGATCAGCCTCTCCTTTGTTCATATCCCTCCTTCCTCACCCTCTGGGGCTCATTCCTGATCCTTCAAATGTCAGCTATAAATGTTATCTCTTCATAGAGGACCACCCTGTCCCAGGCAGCATCCCTTCCCTCTCTCCTTCTCATCCCACCACCATGTACACACACACAGCTAATCCCTCTTGATCATGACAGTGGTAATCATTTTGTTAATTTTTTGCTTTATTTTTGTCAGTCTTCCCGCTGGACTCTAGCTCCATGATGGCAGTGCCGAAAACCCACTCATTCACTCCAATTTCAACATTTCCAATGGCCATAGAAATGTGCCCAGCAAGTGAGTGAATGAGCAAATGAAGATATGAATAAAGAGTGAATGAGTGAGTGAGTGACTTCAATCCCACAACACCCCTGGAGAGATTTTTACAGCCAAGCCACTGAACTCAACAAGTCATGCCTGACATGGGGACAATAACTGGGGCCCCCAAGTCCTTTTTTAACAACAGACAAGTGTCACCAGGTACAGCTTGCAGTGGAGTCAGAGCTGGCTCCTGGCCCACAGAGGGTCCCCATCAGGAGACCTGCAGAGCTCTGACACTCAGTCCTACTCCTCAGGGTCCAGCCTGGGGATCCCGCTCATGGAGGGCTGAGACCCACCCCAGTCTGAGAGTCTTCTCGCAGACCTCTTCCTAAGGGAGCAGGACTGACCCAGGGTCCCCACAGATGTGCCCTGGGACCCATTGATCCCAGCTGGTGATGGAGGGTGACCGGGTAGAAGTGGGGGCTCCACACCTCCCCAGCAGCCTTGCCAACTCTCCCTTACACTACATAGCATCTAGAATGCTCCACCCGACATCCTCTCCTCCACTCTTGCCTTCCCTCAGGGTCCGCCTTGCAGTTGGGCGGACTGGCCCCCAGCTTTTCCTGACTTCCTCCCCATTTTTTTCCACAAGCGTTTCTCCTAATGAAATTCGAACATGGGTCACAGCTTCCATTCTTGGGGGTGCAGAGGAAGTCCTATCTGCTTGTGAGGGAAGGCTGAAGCTCCAAAACAGTCACTCTCCAGGGGAGAGAGGGCAAAGATAGGGGGCCTCCGGGGAGCCCCACGAGGCTGGCAACGTGCTAGCAAGTAGGCCTGATGGGTTGGGAGTGCTGACAGGCAGAAGCTTGCAAACTAGAGCACTTTCAATTGCCAGCATTCCAACTTAAACCGGCAGACGTGAAAAACGAAAGCCTCATGTAGTAACCGAAAAGTCCAGGGAAGCCTCACTCCAGACCCAGGCGGGCCCGGGTCTCCAGCCTGGGACTGGACTTTCCCGAGGCCGGGCCATCCTCACTCTGGCTCACCACCAGCCAACTTCTGGCTCAGCCAGTCTGTGGGAAAGCCCACACGGAACGCTGTTTCTGATTGGCTTGGCTTGGGGTCACATGCCCACCGCTGACCAATCACTCTGGCCAGGGAGATCAAGTGTTCTGATTGGTCGGGCTTGGGCCACGTGGGGGGGAAACCTTGGGTGCTGCTCCTTGGGGAGGGGGAGCTGGAGGGTGACAGCCGAAGGCAGCGCTTCCCACCCTGGCAGGAGACACCTCACCATCAGATAGCAAGGCAGGGGGGAGCCCAAGGCCCATGGGAAGATCTGATATGCGGAGTCTGGGCTCAGACAGGGACAGGACCTGAGACGTGCCGATACATCCCAGAACTTTCCAGAACCTCATCTGTCTTCTCTCCAAGGTCAGTGGGAACACTGTGAATGTAAGGAGGGTCAGATAGGGGATGGTCTTGAATGAAACCGGACAGATGTGTGGACGCAGCTTTAAGAAGGAAAGGGGAGAGGCGGGGTCCTGGGCTGGGAAAACAGGGTGGAAGTGGGGAGGGTGTGGAGGAGTGGGGTACCGCCAGGAGCTTGAGCCCAGAAGCTCCTGCGTGCATACTTTATACATAAATGTCCACACAAATAAGGAACAGACGTCTGACCAGCCAGGTTAATCTTGATAAGTAGGTCTATACCCGCAGCTCCTTATCCTCTCAGAACCCACAGCCACCTTTGATGCCTTTCACAGCTGGGCCTGGATGTTTCCTGGTTTGGGACAATGGGGCATTTGTATTTTTTTTTAATGGCAGAAGCTGGAAGCTAATTAGGCCATTACTCTTCAAAGATTTAATTTGCTTTGATGGGCCCATCTATAATCATATTTCCAAACAGCTTCTATTTAATTACTGCACAAAATGAATGAGGTCCTTGAGCAATTTGTGTCTGATAAACTCACCTCCTGTTTAGTTCCCGAGACAAAGACACAGGGTGGGGGTGGGGGTGGGGGACACCTCAGGTCGCCATTGTCTCCCCAGGAGAAGTGCTGTAAGGATCTTGCCTGTGAGCACTGAAATCACAGGAGAAAGGAGCCAGGTGGGAAAAGTGAGGGCCCGCTTACCTCTGGAAGGGGATCATCAGAGGTTTGGGGGTGGAAGCCTCATGAGGGCAGGGATTTTATTTGGCTTCTTTACTGCTATAGCCCAAGTGCCTGAACAGAACTAGACAGAACTCTAGGTGTTCAGCAAGTGCCCCGCTAAGTGGGTGTCCCAGGTGAACTTGACTGTGTTCTTACATCCTGAGGCATGGGAGAAAGGTGTTGATTGACACCATGGCCTTCAGCCATCGGATCACCTGATCAGCGAGGGGGTCTCTTGTAGCCACCAGGGAAGCTGGTGTGGAAACATCCAGCATTCATTCTTCCTTCTTTTGGGGATGGCACCGTCACTTTGTTGTGAGAGGGCCCCTTTGTTCCCTGTACTGTCTTGGTGGGTATTATAAGTTGAATTGTCTCCCCCTCCCCAGATTGGTATGTTGAAGTGCTAACCCCGAGTACTTGAGCATGTGACCTTATTTGGAAATAGGGTCACTGCAGATGTCATTAGTTATGGTGAAGTTGTACTGGAGTAGCTGGGCCCCTGATCCAGTATGACTGGTGTCCCAATAAGAGGGGGAAATTCAGACAGAGACACACACCTAGAGAGACCATCACGTGAAGACTGGAGTGATATTACCACAAGGCAAGAAACTACCAGAAGCTGGGAGAGAGGCCTGCAACAGGCCTCCCCCAGGGCTTGCAGAGGGAAGATGGCCCTGCCAACACCTTGATTGTGGACTTCAGCCTCCAGACTATGAGACAATACGTTTCTGGTGCATGAGTCACTGAATTTGTGGTGTTTTTCTCTAAAAAGCTGTATACTCAATGTGGGACTCCGACTCACAACCCTGAGATCAAGAGTCCCATGCACCCCTGGTTTGGGGTATTCTTAATGGTGTTAAAGTCCATAGTAAACTAATACCATGGGAGCGTTGGTCACAGTGCCCCCACCTGCTCTGGCCAAGATGCTGATCTGATGTTCCATTCCTGAAGCTTAAATCCCAAGATTGTCAAACGTGAGCCCTACCATACGCCACCAGCTGGATGATTTTCCTGTGGGGAACCCCCTTCCTGCTTCCCCTTCACCTCCAAGCTACCTCAAGCCTCCTAATAAGGATAGGGGCTTACTGTATTCAGAATTTTCTGCTGTTGCTGGCCATAAGATGTTCCTGACCAACCCCAGAATTTGAGAGCTGCCCCCTGTAAGGCAGGTCCCCAGGCAGAGAGGGGACATGAGGGTTGCTCAGTACGGAATCATCTACTTCCTGCCCCGACCACACACATTATTCAGCTAATTTAGATCATATGTTCAGGGATGCTGCAGTGAATAAGGCAGCAGGAAAAGAGATGATTAAATAAGCAATTTCGGTACAGCAGGGTGGGTGTTAGGACAGGAACATGGGGCCGTGTGGGTGCACAAATGAGGGGCACCCAAGTCATTGTGGGTAGGGTGACTGGTCGTTAATGAGGAGAAAGCAGGGCCACCAAGGGCAGGAGAGAAGGGAACTAGGGTGACAAGCTGTTCTGGTTTGCGGGGACTGTCCCAGTTTTAGCACTGAAAGTTCCAAGTCCTGGGAAGCCCCATGGTGCCAGGTACCTAGACAGTTGGTCTCCCTGAGATGGGGCACCCAGAGGATTGTTAGAGGCTGGAGCAAATGGTGGAGGGCAGAGGGTACAGAGAAATTGAGAAGGGGCAGGATTGTCAGGAGCCTTGCTGTTCGTGGGGGAAAATACAGATTTTAGCTAAGAGAAAGGGAACAGTTGGGGGCATCTCATGGCGGAGTGGGGCATGCTGAGCTCTGTGACTTTTCCAAGGGTTCCTCTGGCTGCTTGTGTGAGGAATAGAGTATTGGGGCACATGGCAGGGGGGGCAGACCCCTCTCACACAGGTGTACTGCGGGTGAGGCCCCAGGTGGCTGTGGAGGTGATTCAGGCAGTGATTCTGAGCCTTGAGGAGAGTGGTGGCAACAGACCAGCTCTGATACCCTGATGAGGACCATGGATGCTCTCCTCCCATAGACGCACATGGCTGTACGCTTTCATAGGCTCTTTCTTGTGCCCCTGTTGCTCCTTTGCCCGCTGTTTCAGGGGTTTTCCAGACCCCCAAGTTCCATCATGGAGCCAAGATTCTGAACCCTCCTTAGAGCTCTGGGAAACCACATTCTGTTCTGGCATTTGCCATTTCTTTGTCAGTCCTGCATCACACCTCCCCTATCTGTTCCTGCCTCCCACCATGACGGATCCCCCAGCTCTCCTCCCCAGCTCAGCAGGGGCAGAAGAAGACAACCAGGCTCTGACTCCAGGCTCTCATCAGCCTTGGACAGTGAGACAGTGCCTTATCTTGGGCCTCATTCGTGACCAGCCCTCTCCCAGGCTGTCACAACAGTCCCTGCCTCCCATGCATTTTCATCCCGGGCTCCTCCAGTCACCTGTCACCTGTCCCTCCAGTAAATCCTCCTTCACTTAGGCTAATTGTCAAGTCAGTTTTGTTCAAATCAGGTTATACATATAACAAGTGGGTGGTGGGCACCGGGTTCAAACTTGGCTAGGCTGGATGCCCAGCACATCCTCAACATCTGCAACGTGTGTGTGTATGTGTGTGTTTGTGTGTGTGTGTGCACGCACACAAGGCTGGGGAGGGGGATGTCCAACACTCTCCTTTTTATTTGAAGATGATGTTACAGATGAAGGAACAGCCTGCACTTGACTGAAATACAAATGTATAAGCAATTCTATTCCATTCCCAACTCCGCGGAGGAAATTCTGCCTGATGTGTTATGACAGCTTCTTGGGGCAACTAGTGGATGTGCTCTCTCTTCTCTGAGGGGAAGTCACAGTCTTTGACTTTCCCACCCAGCGTCCAGCCCAGGAAAGAAATCGCATATCCAACGTGCACATGATGGTGGTGCCTCCAGGAAGCAGAGGGAAAGCAATTAGGCAAACAAATACAATAACATGACCCAAGAAGAGAAAGGAGCTCCCTGCCTTCTCTCGAACATATGGGGACACTGATTACTGATGGGGTTTCAGGGTCTCCAGAAAGGAGACACAATGTTTGGAGCTCCTGGGGAGGTAGGTGTCATGGGCTACTGGCACAAGCTACAGGTGCTGGATGCCTGTCAGGGGTGACTCCAGGGGGTCCAGAAACTAATGTGAATGATCAGTTGCACCAGTAGAGACTTCCTAAGGTGGGACTTGAAAGTGCTTGGAATTTTCACAGCAGGCAACCAGAGGCCTGGCCTTTCTCAGCAGGGGCTCAGCATGGATCGCAGATGGGCCCTCTCTGGACTGTACCCGCACCATCACCTCCAGTGGCTGCAGACCATCTGCAGACAGATGAGAAATGGCATTTCTGGTCCCATCCCCTAGTTTTTGAGCCACTGGCTGCCATTAAGTGCCCAGGATGCTCCAGGAAGCCTCCAGTTGGTTCTTCCCTGACCTAAGCAGTCTATGGGCTTGGACCTGGCTTGGCTGCCTGCTGTCCTTCTTGCTGCCTGCAGTTCATGAATCGGGAAGCAGCGAAGGCCATAATCTGGCCCAAATGGTCCCTGAGGACACAGACGGTGCTTTGGGGCATAGCGGGAGGAGACACAACTTCAGCCACAGGTCCAGGTGGAGGGAGACCCTAACCAGTGCATCTGCCACCTGTCCAGCCTGGAACAATCCCAGGAAACAAATCAACTCTGCTGGAGCCTGCAGGGAGGAGGCAGCAACCACTGGCTTCGGT
This sequence comes from Spilogale gracilis, assembly GCA_004023965.1. Lineage (NCBI taxonomy): Eukaryota > Metazoa > Chordata > Mammalia > Carnivora > Mephitidae > Spilogale > Spilogale gracilis. Next base: position 45,219 of record PITA01010201.1, read on the forward strand.
CACCTGCTGGGCCACCCCGGCAGTGGTCTGACCTCACCAAACCTCTTCTTACACCTCCCCGGCCTCCTCTGGTGATTAAAAGATGTATTCTTTCTTCGAACGAAGTCCCACAGACTGAGAGGCTTGAACAACCAAAATGTGCTCTCAGACAGACTGGAGGCTGGAAGCCCAAGATCAAGGTGTCAGCAGGATTGGGTCATTCCGAGGTCTCCCTCCATGGCTTATAGATGGCTGTCTTCTCCCTGATCTCTGCTTACAAGGACACTGATCATAATGGATTAGAGCCCACCCTAATGACTCCATTTTAACTTAACCACCCCTTTAAAGGCCCTGTCTTTGGGGCTCCTGGATGGCTCAGTCAGTTGGGCATCTGACTCTTGATCTCAGCTCAGGTCTTGATCTCAGGGTTGTGAGTTCAACCACATGCTGGGCTCCACACTGTGGGCCCTACTAGATAGAAAAATAAATGGATGGATGGTTGGAGAGACAGACAGACAGACAGACAGACTTTGTCTTCAGATACAGTCACATTCTGAGATCCTGGGGTTAGGACCCTGACATGTGAATTTGGGGGGACATGTAATTCAGTCCATATAGAATGAAATGCAGCATAGAGACTGCCAGACACACTGACAGTGGTTGGTAAGCTGTAGGGAGTATGATTCCTTTATTTAGGTCAGCTGAGAAGGTAAGCAGAGACAGAGTGTAGGAAACACTGCAGAGTTCTAGCATCTTTTCCCAGTCAGCCCTTCTCTCTATCAGGAAGCCATCCTGGGCTTCATAGTTGATTGTTGCAGAGAGAAAGTAATTTAGTTTATAGCCTTGTGCAAGCCTGGATCTCCCCAGAGCTTCCAGTGGTGAAGTAATGGAGCCTTAAGGCAGAAATCCCAGGCCTACTGCCCCACGGCTCCAGCCAGCAGTTGGTGTGGATCATGGAATGTCAGTAGAACGTCTAGACCATGTTGAGGTCGTGGTGCCACTGTCCTGCGTCTGTGCTTCTCTCATGCTGGAGTCCTCCCTCCAGGCAGGGAGGCAATCAGTTCTGCCCCTCTCACTTCCTTTTCCTGACCCAAACTTGATAAGATTTCTTCCCAGCATAACCCCAGAGGCGCTCAGGACTGTTTAGCCAGGAAGGGCACTGCTCCCAAAACAGGAAGCAGTCTCCTGGGCTCCATTCAGGACCCAGCAGCCTAAGAAAAGGATCAGAAGGGAGGGTTTTCTTGGTGGACCAGATTCATTGCAAAGCAAGAAGATTTCAGAGTGGCTCCTGGCCATTATTCTGGTAGTCTCCCATCCTCCCCACAGACTTTTAAATCTGCCCAAACCCAAGACAGGCTTTTCTATGCTGATTATGTCCAAAGTGGAGTCTTCTTGGCCTTCACTGGCCTTCCTTCCCATCACACATGGTTGTCCTTGTCTTCCCTGAAACTTAATGCATTGTATCAATTGGAAGATATTTCCCAAAGTCATCAGCAAATTGGTGATAATTTTATGTCCCCAAAAGACAACCAAGACCTTTCTTTTTTTTTTTTTTTAAAGATTTTTATTTATTTCACAGAGGGAAACACAGCCAGAGAGGGAACACAAGCAGGGGGAGTGAGAGAGGGAGAAGCAGGCCTCCCGCCGAGCAGGGAGCCGGATGTGGGACTTGATCCCGGGTCTCCGGGATCATGACCTGAGCCGCAGGCAGTCGCTTAACCAACTGAGCCACCCAGGCGCCCCAAGACCTTTCTTTTAAACATTTAAAAGTTGGATTGCCGTGCCCCTCCCTCACCCACCCCAGAGGTCTGTGTCTATGGAAACAGTTATTTTGAGTCCAGAGAGTCTGACTCGCTGCATTTAGCGGGGGGCAACGCCCCAGCCCTCACCACATGTGTTCATCATGCATAGAACTGGGTTCTTGACCCCACTAAGCCAGACTTCGAATAATGGAATTACTACTTCTTCCTGTCCTCCTGAGTGGATCTCAAAAGGCGCAAATGAGCATTGGGGTGAAGCTTCAGGACCTGGCTTGAACAAGAATGGAGGAAAGGCAACCCCCTCTCCAACTCTCTCCTTCCCCAAATCATGAGATTTCTTCAGAGGAGGCTTTGTGTCATGTTGCCTACCCATCAAAGAGCTTCTTTTCTTCTTTCCCTTGGAAATTTGATGAGATCAAAGTGTCAGCTTTCACCAGCAACGCCTGAAGAAAGTGAAAAGGCAGATGGGCCTCGCCCACCTCCACGGCCTCGAGCCATGCTGCCAACGCCTTTTGAAGGAAATGCTAGACTCTTTCCGCATGCACCTGGTTTCTTGCAAATTCATAAATGGCAATGCATGCAAGAAGTGGATGAGTTCCTCAAAAAATTGAAAATAGAACTACCATATGATCCAGTAATTCCACTTCTGGGTATTTACCCAAAACACTTGAAAGCAGGGTCTCAGAAGATATTTGTACATGCATGTTCCTAGCAGCATTATTCACAAGAGCCAAAAGGTGGAGGCAACCCACATGTCCATCCGCAGATGAGTGGATAAACAAAATGTGGTCCAACCCCACAATGGAATATTACTCGGCCTTAAAAAGGCAGGAAATCCTGTCCCATGCCACAATATAGATGAACCTTGAGGACATTATGTGAAGTGAAATAAATCACAGAAAAGCAAATTCTGTATGATTCCACTCACATGAGAGTCCTAGAGTCTTCAGATAGAGAAAGTAGATAGAAGTCAGCAGGCTGTTCCGTTGGCCCCCAGCACATGTGGATCTGTCCTGCCCATGCGTGGATCAAGAGCATGCCCATGGCAGAGTTGGAGGAGCTCAGCCAGGTTGCCCCCCGCATGACACACGCTATGTGGCTTGAGGGTTCGAGGGGCCCAGACCGCTACACTGCCTCCCACCTCAGGTCAGTGTGCATTCGATGTTACATGTGCAGTGACAATTCTGATGTAGCAAGTGTGGGATGGTCAGAGGTCAGAGGGGACAGGAACCCTGTGAAGGTCAAACTCCCCCAGTCATGGCTGAGTGTGAAATATGATCAATAGAGGTAAATAGAAGAACATGGGCCTTGAAACCAGCAAGCCTGGGTTCGCATCCAGCAGACCTAGGATGCATCGGGGCATAGCCCAGAGCCTTATATCAAGGTAATAAATCTTATGCGATGGGGAGCATGGTGGGCAGCCTGTGAGTCTTCACCCTTGTGAAATCCCCTCTGCTTGCGTGTAGGCTAGACCTGGTGACTCACTTCTTAAAAAAAAAAAAAAAAAAAAAAAGAATATGTGAAAAATTATGAGCTGTCACTTCCAAGATTAGGATACAAAAAGACGGTGACTTCCTCCTTGCTTATCAACTTCTGTCCCTCCCTTGCTCTAAAGGAGCCCAGCTGCCATCTTGTACACCATCCTACAGAGAGATAATGGCAAAGAAAAGAGGGCAGCTTCTGGTCGATAGCCAGGAAGGAACTTAGGCCCTCAACGAATGGAATCCTGCCAGCAGCCTAGTGACTGAATGAGGAAGTGGACCCACCCCCATTGAACCTTTGGATGGGACTGCAGCCCTGGCCCATACTGTGATCACAGTGAGAGGCTGTGAGCCGGACATCCCAGCTAGGGTGTGCTCAGATCCCTGACCCACAGAAAAATATGAGATAGTAGAAGTGTGTTGTCTCAAACCACTATTTTTGGGGTAATTTTTGCAAAGCAATAGACTGCTGATAGAGGGGGGTGCAGAATTTTTTTTAAGATTTTATTTATTTATTTGACAGAAAGAAACACAACTAGAAAGGGAACACAATCAGGGGGAGTGAGAGAGGCAGGCTTTGCTGAGCAGGGAGCCCGATATGGGGCTTGATCCCGGAACTCCAGGATCATGACCTGAGCCAAAGGCAGATGCTTAACAACTGAGCCACCCAGTTGCCCTGGAGAGGTGTAGAATTTGGCACATAGTATTACTTCCTGACATTGGTTCTTTTCATTTCTCTTCCTGCCACTAACCTCTGGCCCATAGCTCTACCAGCCTTTAGTGCTCCTGCATTTAGAGAAGACCAGCAGCACCCCAGCAGAAATTTTAGTATGCTGAGTGACCCTAAGTCATCGGAGCAGGGTCACATTGTGCCAGCCTGGGGAAGGCTGGGTGAGTCATGCCATTGTAAGGTTCTCCATGAAAAACAAATGAAACCATCCTAAACATAATAATCACTAAAAGTCAAGTTATTCCATCAAAGAGAAAGAGCTGGGATGCATCACAGAGAACTGGCGTCCCCCTCTTCACCTGACAAGTAGGGAAACTGAGGCTGGAGAGTGGGAAGCACTTGTGTGAATAGCAGAATGAGTTTGCAGAAGCAGGCAGTTAATTGTGGCAAAGCAGCACTTAACCAGGTGTGTCTGGGTGAGCAGAGAACAGATTCCCTGCCACTGGGCCAAACTCAAGTCATACTTCCTGGGAAAGCAAAGCCAAGCTTCAGGCAGTCCTCGGAGGTCCTTGAGATAAAGAGGATCCTCGGGTGGGAGAAGGGGCACCATTTGCTTGAGCTCAGGAGGATGGCGCCCATGTATGAGCAGGTGGTGGGCTGGAAGGGACACAAATGAAGAAAGGACTCCTGTGTTTGGAAAGCCAGTGGCTCCTGGACTCCCACAGACACTTGCCAGAAAGGGGTACAGCCGTGGCATGGAGGGGTTCAGGACTGAGGGGAGAGGACCACCAGAGTGCTTCCTGGATCCCTAGTGCCTGGCTGGCCCTCAGTACACAGGGGAGCTCTTGGACCATATTTATCTCTCAAGAAGCCCGGCCATCTGTGCATGCAGGTTGCAGAGGTCCTTGCCAGCCCTCGGAGTCCTCCCACAGGTTGGCAGAGTGCAGGGACCAAGATCCACTCCTTGGAGCCTAGGGGCTCCAGAGATGGCTGCAAACTGAAGCTGCTTGGGAGAAGGTTTTAAGAGTAGGGATGACATCTGGGTGCCATCAGCTCCCCACTTCAGATGACGCCTGTGCTCCCCACCTCTGAATCTGCTCCTCGCCGCTCTCTGTAATGTCCTGTGCAGTGGTCCTGCCCTCGTGGAGAACAGAATGGTGCTCCCAGAGGTAAACATGGAATTACCATGTGCCTCAGGGCTCCCACCTCTAGGTATGAACCCGAAAGGACAAAAAGTGAGAACTTGAAGAAATATTTGCTCCTAGCACTGTTATTCACAGGAACCAAAAGGAGGAAGCAACCCAGATGTTCATCAACAGACCAATGGATAAACAAACTGTGATGTATCCATATAATGAAGATTATTCTGCCTTAAAAAGGAAAGAAATTCCAGCGCGTGCTCTACCAGGGATGAACCTCGAGGACACGATGCTAGGTGGGACAAGCCAGTCACAGAAAGACAAAGCTTGCCCTCGTCTGAGGTCCCCATAGTTGTCAGGTATAGACAGAAGGGAGAATGGTGGTTGCTCGGGGCTGGGGGAGACAGGCATGAGAAGTCTGTGGGTCATGGGTGCAGACTTTGATTTGGGGGAAGATGAAAATCTTCTGGAGATGGATGGTGGTAATAGTAGAACAACAGTGTGAATGTGTGACAGGGGGCACCTGTCCCGGGAGATTGTGTTTCAAGCTAAATGCTCTAGGGAGGCATCAAGGCGAATGCCATAAGAAGGTTTCATTGCTGCCTCTGTTCTTTGTGTCTGGCTGTGTTAGAGGCTGGTGGAGGGTGTGAGCAATATGCAGACCACGCAAAGACTCCTTGATGATTGGGACATACTGTCCCAATGCTTCTGAGCATGGGGTGGCCCCCACCCCTCACTTTGCAGATGAGACTCAGGAAAGGTGATAATGGCCTCCAGAAAGATTTTCTGAAAATAACTAATCTGGAGGAGGCAGGTCCCATTCCTTTTGTTTCTTGGGATTCACCTGGGCAAGGCCAGGCAGGAGGTGAGGGAGGGGAATGTGGCAGGGACCAGGTCTGAGAGCCATCTTTGTCCTCCGTAGCATCTTTCATTGCCATGACAACGGTAGCCATGCTCTCTGGAGTGTTGCAGGCGCTGGTTTATTAAGTGGGCTTTCCAGTCCCTCAAGACCATCTTTCAAGGTAACTGCTACTGTCCCCACTTTATGGATGAAAAAAATCAAGGTTCAGAGGGGTTGGGAGACTGGCTCAGGGTCACAGCAGAGAAGAGGTAGGGCAGGGATTTGAACATGCACTAATCACACCCCCATCCCCTGCACCGTGCAGCCACTGAGACCCAGAACTGAAGGAACACCCTGAGTGTGGCAGATGACAGGAGCTGCGGAAGACAAGCCGCCCCCCATGAGTGTGGCAGGTCCCACACTCAGCACTGGGCTCAGCAGATACTGCTGGCTCAAAGCCCAGGAGCTGCCCTTGCCCCAGAACCAGGCTACCGTGCAGCACACCCACCAGCACCCCAGAGCGGTGCTGTCCAGATAGCACCAGTGGCAGCTCCCAAGGGCCCGAGCAGTGGGCACGTTTCCCCTGCTGCCCTGCACATCTGCACCCCCTGTTCCTGGCCAGCCGTAGCCTACCCAACCCCCGAGAGGCCCAGCTCTACCCTACAAGTGTCAGCCCAGTTTCCAACCCTCTCAGGGAGGTGCTCTCAGCATGCACGGGCTTGGTTTGAGTTAGGTTGCTGTTGATGTTATTATTTTGGGAGGAATGTCATATCCAGCCCCCCATGCTGCACAGACAGACCATGGCTCATACCCAGGACTGAATGCCAGCTGATTCCAGGGAGGTGATGGGAATGACCTCCATTCTTGTGCTGGAGTCTGGGGTCAGGCTCGAGCCCGAGAGGGGACTCCGGGGACTTTGGTGTGTGGGGTCGGCTAGTGAGACCTGTATGGGGTGCAGGGGAGGAAGTGGACAGGCAGGTTTGCCCAGGGGGTGAGGTTTAGAAACTGCAGCAGCTGGTCTGGGGTCTATGCTTGGCTCCCTGAGCCACCAAGCGCAGTGTGTGAGTCCCACAGGGCAGCAGGCTGGGCCTTGCCAAGCCTGGAAGGGAAACCTGGCATGCAAATTCAGCTTGCTCTGAGCACCAGCCACAGGCTCCTGGGCCAAGCGCCAGTGATGAGAGAGGGCAAAGTCTTGTGTCTCCTGCAAGGATTGCTTCTCCTTTCCAGCCCTCTCTGGGACTCGCCCTCTGCCCCTCCCCCGCAGGTCTGTCCACATCTCTGCTTTGGCATGCAGAAATCTGTGTGCATCGGTGCTGCTGAGAGCAGAGATCCTCTAGCACATGTGTCCTGGACACACAGCTGGACTACACTTCCCAGCATCCCCCCTCCCCAATGCCTTCGAGTCCAGCCCATCAAAGCCTCTTCCACCAGCCCTCCTTCCCCAGATCCCAGGGCCCCAGGGAAGATTGGAGCCACTCAATGGAAGGAGCCTGGGCCCCTGTATGACTGTTTAGACCTGAGCACCCAGTCAGTCCATGTCAATCTCGGGCATGAAAGAGAAATCAACCTCTACTGTGGGAAGTCACTGAGACGTGCTGTGGGTTCTTGGCTTGCTGGAGTCCCCGGGGCCAGGAGGAAGTCACTGGAATGAGGGCCACCCAAGGCAGTGGTGGCTTCCTGTGGCTTCGCGAGCAGCAGAAGCCTCAACCAAAGAAGGAGAGGAAGGAGAGAGACGGCAGATGCTTCCTTACAGAGCCATCTGAGGGCCTCCAGAATTCCCGGAGCCTTAGTGCATAGGGGGATGGGTCCCACAGCCCATGTGAGGCAAGGGGCCTGGACAGAGCTGCAGCAGTGGCCAGGGCTCTCTGTGAGCCAATAGCCACAGCCCGAGGAGACCCAAGGCCATACATCCAGTGACGACCCACCCTGTTATCCCCAACTTTGCCTTTTCCGTTGAATACTATAGGAAACACTGCCACTGGATTCTCCTCAAAGATGTGGCAGAGTCTTATGTAGGGAGCCTGGGTGATCTGGAGTTGAATCCCCACTGCATGACCAACTTGCTCCGATGTTAACTCGACCTCTGTCAAGGCTGTGTGCGAGTGCTTGCCTCTGAGTCTCTTCTAAGGACACAGCTCACTGAACCAAGAGTTGAATCATGGAAGTCACCTACACCCCATTCTCCCATCCATGGGTGGGGGCAAGGGAGCAGGCTTCTAAGATGGCCCCGGTGAACCACAGCCTCCTGGCATTCACAGCCTCACACGGTCCTTCTCCCTTGGCGCCAATCCTGTGACTAGACTGTAGCAGAGACATGGCAGTTCCAGGTCTGACCTGTCAGAGGGCTGCCAGCTTTGGCTGCTTTCCTCCTGGACCCTGCACCTTGGGGAGCTCTATGTCCTGTCTATAAAATCCAGGTCCCCTCCAGGAAGATGAACCGAGAGGTGCTCTTGGCCGGCATGGAGCAGAGAGAGGGTCTAGTCAAGACCACAGACGACAGCAGCTCAGCCACTCTCTGGAGGCTTGCAGCGGAATCAGAAGAAGGACTGCTCTTGTGAGCCCAGCCAGCCCAGCATAATAGGTTGGTGATATCATCGATAATAGGCTGACTGTTTGGGGCAATCTGTCACTTGGCAGTGGAGAAATGAAACTATAGGATTCACGTTCCACCTCCTTCGGGGCTGAAACCTGAAGAAAGCCTGTTCTGAAACATCAATGGGACGTGACCCCAAGAAGCACATGTTCACGTGGCCACTGAGACCAAGGCTCCGGGGTAGGAGGTTCTTTGGGGAGGCTCCCTTTCCCAGCCACCTCTACTCTGCTGTCCTTTCTTCAATATTTAGAATGAACAATTGTGGAATTGTCAAAAGCAGCAGGGCCCCAAGAGACTGCAGACTTAGGGGCTACGGGGACACTGGGCTGTATTGAGACAGTAAATGCTCTCCAGGGAGGGCTAGCTCCCACCAGAGAGCCGCAGTGTCACAGAGAGGCCACTTAACCCCATCACCCAGATCCAGGAAGTGTGACCGGGACCTGGAGGAGGAAGGGCCACAGGCAGGGACAGAGCTTGCACCTGCCCTCAGGGGAAATGGGCCCTCCATCCCAAGCAGGCATCTGCTCCCAGGAGAGTCAGAGGGCCCCGCAGCTGGTGGTCCAGCCCAGCCCTCTTGTGTTGATGGAGCCCAAAGAGGACAAGTCCTGCCCAAGTTTGCACAGCAAAGCAGTGGCATGGTCTAGCCTGCTTCTCGTCCTGTCACCATCCAGGGCTCCTTCTAAGCCCTCGAATTGCTGCTTAGGTTGTCCAGTCCAGAAGAGTGGCCTTCTGGGGCTCAGCACTCCAGGCTGAACACTGGCTGGGCAGAGAGAGGGACAGGAAAGCCGCCCCCCACTCAGCATCCTGTCCCCTCTGGCTGCAAGCACAGCTGGACGAGGGCTGACGGGCTGTCACGATTGTCATCTGCCCTGGCAACAAGCCAAGGCTGTTACTGAGAGTGCCATTACCATGGAAACCATGAGTCAGGGCTGCACTTAGCGGAGCCACACTTGCCAGGGGCTCTCAGGGCCTCTCGTCTGCCAACGCGAAATGCAACCCCAGCATACAGCATCTCTCTGGGACTTGTTAACAGGGCGGAGTGGGGGTGACAGGAAGGGGGCAGGTGGAGAGACGGAGGGGGAGAGAGCTGGGGGTGGGGTGGTAGAGAAACCATGTAGCCCTGGGACCAGCAGACCACAGAGACCAAGTGGTCTCTCCTAAGCAGCCAAATCTGTGACTTACCAAACCCCAAAGGCCAAACTCCCAGAGAGCAGAGCTCAGGGCTGGGCCCCACAGATATAGCCACTGAGTAGCAATGGAAAATCGAATTGCCTCTGGATCATGGGGTTCAGCCAGAGAGGCCACCCAGCACGGCTGGTCATTTCCAGGGGTGCAGGGAGGCTTCAGGACTTGTCCAGTGTCACACAGTGGGTCCATATGGGGCCAGGAAGGCAAGAGGAGGAGGTGAGCCCGTCCCTGTCCACATCAGCCTCTTCCAACTCCCTATCGTCCAGTGCTCAGGTGCAGGGCTGCCGGCTCCGGAGGAGGCTGGGTCCACACGGGAGTCCTCAGCATGGCCTGGGCCTGGCAGGAAACAGCCCCAGCCCCCAGATATGCCCTGGGCACCCAAGTTGTGCTGGTGAGTGAACTGCTGGGTTCCGAGGCTAGCCCACCCCTTCTGCCCTGTGGTCCAGAGTGTGGCCCTTGTGGAGATTGGAACAGACTGCATCCCAGGGAGGCCCTAACTGTCTGCAGAGGCACATCCCACAGGTGAGCTGCAGGGGTGGACTGCCCTTATCTGCCCACCCTGGCTGACTCTTCTCTCACACCTTTACTGACAACGGCCTCTGAGGTTCCTCACCACGGGCCACAGAGCCTGCAAGAGGGAGAGCTTCACTTTGAGCTGAGGACAGCACCGGGGCCACTCTGCCACTGAGCGCAGCCAACGAAAAGTTAGGTGAAACGTTCCGATTGCCGGGCGATTGGCAGGAAAGAAAGTCAAGCCTCGTGCTGACTCCCTGGGGACAGTCATGACCTCTGGTACCCTGCAGCAGAAACAATAACTACGGGACACCAGAAGCCAGCTGAAGGAGGAACAACATCAAACCTGCCCCTCTTCTGGCACAAGGCTGTGGGCTTCAACTGAGGAATGAACAGATGGGGGCTGGAGGGCATCTGTCAGGTTCCCTGTGGCCCCCTTCTGCAAACACAGGCACTTGGGCTGAGAGACCCACCCATTCCGGTGCTGAGACCCTGGCTCCGAAAGCCTTTTCCTCCCTCTGTAACAGACACCTCACCCTGTAGACCCGGGCCCCAGCTCCAGCTCCCCTCCCTAGTCAGGTAAGTGTGATCCGTGCGGAGCTCTGAATGGGCACAGATGTGAGCTGGTATCACACAGTCTCCCTCAAGTTTGGCATTTCTCACCTTTTTTTTTTTCCCATTATCACCTTCCTGAGGAGGCTTCTTAGACATTTTTTAAATAATCGTCCCAGCCCCCATGAAACTAAATACTAGGGAATATGATTTTGTCAGGTAGCAGATAGTGTTGAGTTTTGTGATAGACACAAACCACTACGATAGCTAAGACTTCTTTGTGCCCTCCTCCCAGAACTAATTTTAGCCCCTTGGGGGTGCTGTCGCCCCATTTGAGAATATTGGATCTGGTCAGTGCATTGGTGGTGCACAGTTGGGGGATGGCCACCATTCATTTGCCCATGTGACATTTTGGGGCGGGCCCTTGGGCCCAGAATCTCCTTACATCCTGCCCTTGCCCAGAGGTGATCCTTGCAGTAGGAGCAACACACAAGGGAGGGGGGAATTCACAGATGAGGTGCTGGAGGCAGCAGGCTGCTCCTGCTGGAAGCAGAGCAGAGAAGCCTGTCTCAGAATGCAGGCAGCCTGGTCCCTAGAGCGTGACATAAATACTGGCAAGTGTCAAGGCACGGAGGGGACCCTGTGTCTCAGAAGCAGACTCAAGGGAGGACAATGAAGAAATCATTCCTGGATTGTTCACTGATGACACACTCCTGTTGACCACCCAGGACACTTACCTAGCGCAGCCTCCAGACCGGAGGCAATAGGTGCCAGCACCGGGAAGGAAGGGGTGCGTCGTCCCAGCCAGTGTGCTGGACTAGCCTTTCTGCAAAGAACAGTAGCATGGTGACCAAGCCACAGACAGGGCAGGACCAGACATGTGCCCCCATCTCCTGCTTCCTGAAGTCCCAGCTGTCCTGCGTACAGACAGGATTTCCTGCAAGGTTCAGGGGCAGATGCCATGCCTCTGTCCCCTGTGGCCACCGGGTTTCCAGATGCCAGCCTCCATGTCTCGTGGCCCAAGGACTTTCTCTTGGACATGCAGCTGACCAGAAGTCTCCAGAGTCAGTCCTCAATCAGTGACTGCTGAGGGCATCAGTGCATCAGTTCCCTGCCAGCACCCACCAGGGTGGGTAACCCTGAAGTGTGGGCTCCACACTGTCTCCCACAACTTTCCAGAAGCTTCCAGCTTGTTTCCTGTAGTGTGAACTCACTTGATACTTCACCTTTCATTGGCTGCCTCACGAATACCCCCCAGCACACCTTCCAACGAACTTGAATTTGGCTCCTCGTCCCCGGGTCTGTTTCTGGAGGAGCCTGGACTGAGATGGGCTCCCATCCTGGCTCATTCTAGGACCTTCATTTGAGGCCCCCCGTTGCCTGCTCCTTCGTGGATCACACTTTGAGAGCCAGGGCTGATTATGGGTCACTATCAGCAGAGGGCTGGGTGAAGCTCAGGGGTGGCAGAGAATGGACTTAGGGGAGGCTTGGCAGAGGAGGGCCCACTTGAACAAGGTCCTGAAGAGTAAAGAGGAGTTCACCTGTGGAGGAAAAATGTGCAGGAAGGCCTCCACCTCCCCCATCCTAACCCTCAGCTATTTGTAGTATGTGCCTGGACAGTGGTACCCACCCTTTATGGGAACCTGCATAGCTCACTGGTCACTCCTCAGTTCTGAAACTTACAGTGACTCCCCATGGCCTGCAGCAGGTCCAAGCTCTTTGACTTTATAGTTTGAAATTTGAAACCCTGTATAAATTGGCCCCACTCCGCTCTCATGCTATTACTCCTGCCATTGTGGCTGCTGATTGCCCTCCCCAATGAGCCCAGCCTGGCCAGATCCAGTCTGTCCTTTGGGGCCATCCAAACGCCCTCTCCCCCAGGAAGCCTTCAGTGGTGACCTCACAATAACAGCTCTCAATTTGGCACCCCTAGAATCCCGTTGCGAGACTCCAGGGCACCTCCCAGCTCCAAACTCACCGATCTGAGTCAACCGGAAACTCCACAAGTTCAAGACCCATTGCACGGGTTCCCCCGTATGCCCTCATCCCGGCAGTAACAACAATGACCCAATGCTTTTGGAACATTTCAAAGCTCCTTTCCATCTTCCCTTTGACCTTGCGCAGCGAATGCAGCTCCACCAACATGGGCTGGTTCGGATGGCCTGTAGGGGGCGCCCATGCAGCCCTCAGGGCTGGATTTAGTTTGATTCATGGTTTATAAGGGGAAGGATGGAGCTCATCAGGAAGGCTGCAGCCATGGCAAGTGCTTTTTAATTAAGTGAAATATGAGGGTCCCACTCTCTTAGAGAGGAACCCCTCTTTCCCTCTTTGCCGCAACATCACATTGTCAGGGACAGAGTCGGCGAAGGAGACGCTCCAAGTGGGCACGGTCTAGGTCGCTCAAGATTGAGCCGATGCCTCTTGTCAGTGAGCCTGCGGCCCAAATCCGAAGTTTGAATGGATTCCTTAATTAGAGCTTAACTTTGTTCTCAGTAGCCCACCCAAGCGGGCCCCCCGATAAGAATAGGCAGCGTTGTTGCCTTCATGCTTACGAGGTGGGTTCCCTGGAAGAGCACATTCTAAATGAGATTACATCTTATACATGTTTAATGTACTGTTCTC
>PITA01010201.1:58656-73331 GCA_004023965.1 Spilogale gracilis
GAGGGAGGGAGGCGGCTGCCCCCTGGGGGTCACACTCTTTAAGAAATAGAGTTTTTCCTGGCAGACTGATGAGGCTGCCAAGAACCAGGGATTTGCCTTGGAGGTAGCAGCGATGTTGGGGGAGGGTCACGGCTCCGTTCCACCCTGCTTCCTTTACTGGGGTCAACCATTGGCCCAGGACATGAGAGACATGAATGAGACGTGGTCCCCCATCCCCAGGTCAGGCCAGAAGGACAGGAACTGGTCTGGAAGGCTCAGATAGCAGCCAGGACAGAGACTCAGGCAGCTGGGGTCAGGCAGCCAGTCCTGCTCGTAAGTCCACAACTGTGCTCATATGTTGAGTGAGCATCAGGGGACAGAGTGCAGAAGTCCCAGTGCTCTTGAGAGAAGGAAGGTGCTGTAGAAATATAGGAGGCTGGGTGTGGGGTGCGCCGAGGACCCTAAAGATTGGTGGTTGCAGTCAGTGGATATCGTGTGTGCAGATAATCTGCTCACCAACTGCATGAAGCTGCACCATGGGGGTGGGGGGCAGAGGGGTAAATAAAGGCAAGGAACTGCCCTCGGGGGCCAGGAGGGGGTTGGTGGTGAACCAGAAATTGGGGCTGGGAGCATCCTGGAAAACTTCCTTCCATCCCCTCGGGAATGCTTGTCAGGGGAGCTCGGCCCTTTGTGGCCCCATTGCAGCCCCCTCCCCCCCCGTGCCCGCCTTCTCCCACGTGTCCCACTACAAGGAGGAGCACTTCCCCCAGGGAGCTGCATGCCCGTCAGCCTGAGCAGAGCCCAGGGTCCACAGCAGATCCGCGGGTCCATGAGCACGAGCGTAAGCGCTCACAACCGTGAGCCACTGAGTTCTGGGCTGGTTTATGAGGAGGCATTGCTGTGGCCATTTCTGGTTGACCCAGAGGCAGAGCCAGTTCGCCAAAATTCTAACCCACCTGCCACAGAGGCTCACACAAGCCCACCAACTCTTCCCAGCTTGGATGCCACTGACAAAATATGTGAGGAACTCTTTCTGTACAAGCAACCCCACCACCACCACCACCACGGCCACGGCCACAGCCAGTGCAGGGTCCTCACCATGGACATCCGAGTCAGCTCTCAAGTCTAGGACCCTGTCCTCCACTCCGGGCCCTGGAGGGGGACCCCTGGGTCTCACCCAGCAGTCAGCCTCATGTCCCCCTGCTGAGAGGTCAGCCCATGCGTATGGCGGAAGAGAGCGGGTATGTTGAGGCCGGCCTGGCCAGCCCGGCCACAGGTGAGGCTGGACCAGGCAGACAGGTGAGCAGGCTGGGGCCTCACCAGGTGGAGGGCACCCATGCATCTGTGGAAAAGGCCCCACCTCTGATCATCTTCACTGCACTTCGCCACACTCTCAAAGCTGGGGGCTCAGAGGTGGGCAAATCCCACCCTCTGTTTTCCCCCATGCCCATTCTAACAACCAGCAGGACTGGTTCTCACCTGAGAATTCACTGGCAGGGCATCACTATAGGGTCCTTGAAAATGCTTGGGGACAGTGTCCCCAGATGTCCACAGTGGTGCCTTGTCCACAGCCTGGCCCTTCAAGGGCACCCACCTCACCAGATGGAAAGGGGAGCTCGTGGAGCCAGGCCAATTCAGCCCTCAGCATATCAGGCTCACCACAACTGTGGCCATTGGTACAAAGCTGGTCTCTCTTCAGTGCTGCGTGGCCCACCCTGTTTCCCCAGCAGGGACCACCTCTGAGCGGGGAACTGTGCTCAGCAGGGCCAGCCTGATCCAGGCAGATGCAGGAGGGACAGAACTAGGGCTCAGCTGGCTGAGAGGCAAAATGTCTCCATGGCAACCAAACGGGCCCCCCCAGGGGGTCATTGGCTTTGGTTTTCCAGGCCACGGGAGGGCAGCCAAAACCCACAAGCTGGAGAAACTGGGGCACAGACCAAAGGCTTTTGCTGCCCCGGATCACAAGCTCCCCAGGCCCCTGGGCAGCTGCGGAGCCCGAGCAAGCTGGAAAAGTAGGCCAAAGCCCGGAAGTTCCATCTCTCCCTTCCCCATGCGTGAGCACAGCTCTTGAAGACTGGAACCCTGAGTACATCTCTGGCTTTGGTGGAGGCAGCTCTGAGCTACGATGTGGAAGGGAAGCTAGCCTCAGGCTATGGGAGGGGAGAGCAGCAAGGGCTCCCCCAGGGCTGTCAGGGAGGGCCATCTCCCATCTCGGGTGGGGGAGAAGAAAGCAGAGAAACCCTTGCCTCCTTATTGCCCACTTCTGCTAGCCAGGCATGACTAACCATCGGGGCCCTGGGTGACATAGAACAGGTCACTGTGTAGGGAGTTCTGCCAAAATGTTGGGAAATCTAGGGAACACCAGCAGGCCTCAGTGTCCCCAGTGATCCCCGCTGTCCTGACTTCCAGACCAGCCAGTGAAATCACCTAGGGGAGGTTTTAAAATCCCGATGCCGAAGCCCTACCCTGGGCCCATGGACACCGAGTCTCTTGGCAGCCATAGCACTGGGGTTTTTGTCCTACCCCTGGGGTGCCATGCCACTACTCATTACCTGCCTGCTCCCCCACAGACCTCATCCATCAGCTTCAAAGTCCTCCACAGGGCTTGCAACGCTCTTTCTAAAGCAGCTTGTGAACATTCTCCCTGCAATCCTGTCTACTTCTTGCACTCACTTGGCAGACCACCTCTTCAGAGATGGTTCCAAGGTCAAATTTAAATGATTAAAAGTTCTCTTGGGGCACCAGGGTGGCTCAGTTGGTTGAGCGACCGACTCTGCATTTCAGCTCATGTCATTATCACTCAGGGTGGTGAGATCCAGCCCCATGTTGGGCTCTGCCCTCAGCATGGAGTCTGCTTGAGATTCTCTCTCTCCCTCTCCTTGTGCCCCCACTCGAGCTCTCTCTCTTTCTAAGAATAAATAAAATCTAAAATAATCAAAAGTTTTCAACAAGTGGAGAACATTCAATTTCCCTTCCTCTGCACAGCCTCTGCAGTTACTGTCTGCTCACACCAACACCCCTTCCTGGGGATTCAGTCTCTCTCCTCGGCACCGTCCCTGGGGCTCCTCCTGGCTGTCCTCCCCATCCTGGGCACTGGGCACCTGCGGCCACATCACGTCCTCTCACCCCCACTCCCGGCCTGGACTCCATCTAATTCACACCCCCAGTCCCTGGCATACCGTTCCTGGCCACACGGGTGAATACTGAGGTGTACCCGACATGATGATGACCATCAGGTGAACTTGAAAAGTAAACATGAGATGGTGGGACATCCTCACTCACGGCTTTGCTCCATTCCACCCTGCCTATCTTGATGTCATTGTCTTAGAAAGCAGTTCCTTTGGAGGAGTGAAGCCCCATGAACATGGGACTCTGCAAAGTTGTATGTAGGTCAATTTTTTTTTTTTAGATTTTATTTATATATTTGACAGAGAGAAACACAGTGAAAGAGGGAACACAAGCAAGGGGAGTGAGAGAGGGAGAAGCAGGCTTCCCGCCGAGCAGGAAGCCCGATGTGGGGCTCGATCCCAGATCTCTGGGATCATGACCTGAGCCGAAGGCAGTCACTTAACCAACTGAGCCACCCAGGCGCCCCATGTGTGTAGCTCAATTTTAAAAGAAATCTCCACTTTCCTTCATCTTAATTTGCACGAGATGTGCTTTATAGGTACTATATACTGAATGTTTTTGTCCTCCCCTCCAAATTCATGCTGAAATCCAAATGCCCAATGATGGTATTTGGGGGATGACGGGAGCCTTCGGGAGGTGATAGGTCATGAAGATGGGGCCCTCTGAGTGGGATTAGCGTCCATATAAAAGAGGCCCCAGTGGGCTCCGTTGCCCCTTCGGTCTGCGATGACACAGGGAGGAGATGCTTTCCGTGAACCAGGATGCCGGCTCTCATCAGACAGCAAATCTCGGAGGCCTTGCTCTTGGATTTCCAAACCTCAGAATTGTGAGCAATAATTTTCCGTTGTTTCAAACCTCCCCCATCCCTGCATTTATGGTGGTTTGTTCTAGAAGCCCAACTGGACCAAGACTCTGTGTCAAGCACTCTATGGAGGTATAAACAGTATTTAGCAGCTGAGGGTCCTGTGACTCAAGGAAGCCCGCGAGGGAAGCAGCTCAAGGGCCAGTGGGAGAGCTGACAGGTTGAGGTCCTGATTCTGGCTGGGCAGCTTCCCGGCCCCAGGGGCGTGGGCACTGCCTCTGCGCACTCACAGGGGCCATCTGGGATTGGAGGGCAGGGTCTCCAAGCACAGTGGCTCCACGCAGACCAGCGCCGTCAAAGGCAAACTCCATGGTGGTGTGTGAGGCTCCACCGGCAGGGACATTCGCAGGCACTGTGCATCGTGCACAGAAAGCCAGGCCTGCTTTCCATGGAAGAAAGAGAAGTGGAGGAGGAGAGTCCAGCCTCAAGGGCCAGGTTTTAATTTGGAGCGCCCATCAGGGATCCAGGCTGCAATGGAGAGTGGACAGTGTCCTCCACAGTCATGCCTCTGGGGAAGGGGGGACTTCATGGTCCTGCCCAGAGCCAGCACCAGCCATGCTGTCACCTCGCTGTGTCCATCAGGCCTGCAACTTCCTCTCTGCGACAGTTTCTCCAGGTGCCCATCAGGGAGCATGTGGCCCAGCCGGGGCCATGGTGGAGCCTCGAACAATCTGTGAAACAGAATCAGCTCTTGCAAACGCAAACTTGCTTCTCTTCTGTACTCAGTGAGCCCCCACGCTCCTCGCTTCTGGCTAGGGCATCAGGAAAGGAGGTTGTGAGTGCAGCCCAGATCTCTATTCAACCCAGGATAGGCAACTCAAAGGCCGACTGAGAATCTTTATGGCCCCTTGGCTCATGTGGTCAAAAGGAGATGGAAGATCAGAGGACTGGAACAAGTTAATGGAACTTTCTAGGTCTCAGCTGTGAGAACCTTTGCCCCAGGGTAGAATTGAAGGAATGAAGAAGGAGGGGGAATTTTATCCTGGTCTCATAAAAAAGCAGTGTGAACGAGCCTCAGCTGCTACTGGACCCATTAAAGGCCTAATTTCCATTCACCTATATCTTTATTAGGCTCATCCGAGCTATTCATCACACAAGCCTGTCTTGAAAAGGGTGGATAGTGGCTTTTATTAAAATGTCTTCCCGGTGGCAAATGCATTAGGTTTTATGGCCCCACATGCTACATCTGCCTTCACACTGGGAAAGAGCTGTCTCACCATTGCTGGGGCTGACAGAGGTTACAGGTGAGACCTAGGAGACCAGATGCCCCAGACACCAGCCCCCGTACATGGGCTTCAGAGTCTGGAGCAGATCCTTGCCCCACCTCCAGAAGTTCAGGTAAAATTTTCCATCTCAGAGAGCTACCAGATGACTCTGGCACAGCCCCAGCCGCCACCGATTCCCAGCTGCCCTGCCCTTCAGCCACATGCTGGAGCCAATGTGTATTTTTGGAAACTGGTCCTAGAGTAGAGCCTGGAGAGTCTGGATAAGAGGTGGCCCATCCTGCTTGGAAAAATGTGACAGGCAGCCCTGGGGGGCCTAGGGATTGGATGTTTTCAAAAAGCATGGTGGGAAAGTAGGTAGATAGGCAGAGAGCCCCTCAGCGGCACAGAGTCAGGGAGGACACTGTCCCCCCTTCCCCAGAGGCATGACTGTGGAGGACACTGTCCACTCTTCCCAGGACTGGGAAAGGGAGGGCCTTCCCTGATTTACCTGTAAAGCTGCAGGTCTTCTCTGCCTTGGATACAATCACTCGGGAAGACAAGTAGGGAGGGACATCAGAATGACTCCCCCAGGATCAGGGTCAGCTTGGCCGTTTTCCTACCGAGTGGCCAGGAGTGAGTGAGTGACTTTGCCTCTTGGAGCCTTGATCTCCTCACCTGTAAAATGGAGCTCACACGCCCCATGGTGCTGAATTTTTGGCAGGATTGAAGCAGACAGATCTCACAAAGCATTTAGCAGGGGACCTGGCACATGGCGAGCCCAGAACTCACACCAGCTGTTAGTGTTCGAGTGGCAAGGGTGCCCCCATGGTGAGCAAGTGTTGAGGGTGGCGGAGTTGCCCGTTTTTCTACCCCACGCTCAATTGGAGTGACGGGGTGGGATGTGAACTCTTCCAGTTTATTCCAAAGCCAAGTGGCTACTGAGCCCCAGTTGACCACACAAAGGCAGGGTTGTACTCTAGCCCAGCTGTGTAGGGCTTCCCATTTGTCTGCTTGCCCCGGGAAGAATTTCTAAATAATTAGTTGCTGTTGACAATACTTGCAATGTTACTAAAGAGAAAGTAATGAAAGCCAGCACATCTGGAGATTAATAGTACTAACCTATCATATGGGCTGTTGTATGGATTAAATGAATCCCATCACAGAAAGAACTTGGAACCAAGTGCTGTGTGTGTGCCTGTGTGCATATGTACATGCATATTTAGAAAGAGTTTTCTTTGGGAGTCTGGCTGCCATCATGAAACAAAATGGCGGCCAGCATGTTTCCCAAGGGGTGGTCTCTGCTTACTCATGGGCTATTTCTTGCATTGGTAGAAGTTGTAGAGAGAAGGGAAGACCCCAGAAGGAGCCAGCTCACCTCTTGAACTGAGGTGCTACTCTAGTGCCTGATTACAGGATAAGTGTCTTCAAGGTGAGAGAACCTGAGGGTTTCTTCCCATCCTCTTGACCCCCTGCACCCATGATGTCCCCTTGCCGCAGTACAGAGTCCAGAGAGAGTAGGTCAGGGACCCTGAGGGAGACTGGGAGGCTTGGGAGAGGTGCACTTCAGGGCAGGGGTAAGGCATTATCCACCTAGGTCTTAACAGGCTGAGTGAGACCAGGATGGGACAGAAGCAATAATCCAGACAAGAGATGGTGATGCCTCTCCAATCCGGCTAGGAGATGTAGAAGTGAAAGAAATGGGTTGATTCTGTATAACCTGGGAAGATTGCCAACGGGATTTGTCAACAATTGAGCTGGTTGGAGAAGAGAGAGAGAGAGAGAGAGAGAGAGAGATCCAAAGCAAGCCCAAGCGTTGGCTTGAGACACAGGAAGGATGCAGTTGCCATCAATGGAAGGGAAATGTTGTGAGCAGCAGGATGGAGGTAGACCAGAGCTGGGAAGAGACTAAGGGTTTCCCTCAAGCCCACTGGGAGCCCATGTCAGGAGACAGGAAGAGGGGGAAGGGCAGGGGTGTGAGAGACCCAAGGACCCCACCAGCCATCTGCTTTCTGCATGTTTATCTTCGAGAGGGCTGTCCAGGGGAGCCCTCACCAAAGAGCCAGGGTCTCCCACTCCTGCAAAGGTCCAAGCTTGACTCGAGGGAGAGAGGAAAAACACCTTCAGGGAGGTGACTGGGGCAACTCCTCGTTGCCAACAGACAACACAGCCCTGAGCTTCCAACAGAGCAAAAAGTCCCCTAAAAGGAACAGTAGACACCTGGCCCTGCCGCCTGCTCTGTGATGGGCCTCATGTCTCCAGGCTCAGTGCCTCTCAGCCCGGAGCCCACGTGGATGTTCCGCCCAATGGTGCCATTCTCCTGGTAGAGATCCAGAATTCCTCTCGCTTCAGAAATAAAACATATGCATCTGCCGGTGGTCTTACATCTCTCCGTTCGCAGCATGAGGCTTGGGCTCTTTATAATTCATCAAAAAGGCCACACATAATGAGCTCCGCTCTCACTCTGCAGTCAGGGCTATCAGCTCACCTTTGAAGAGAACCCCCTCCCACGCTGGCTGGGGACCTTAGATCTTGTTGTCCCGAGGCTGGGAATGAATCACCTGTGAGTCAGGCATTGGGCCTTGCCAGCACTGCCCTCTTCCTGAGGACCAGCTATGTGACAGGGGATGCCGGGCTGGGGGCATTCAGAGATAGCACCTCACAACAACCTCCTGACAATGCTGGAGGGAAGGTACTTGCATACCCATTTTATAGACGTGAAAACTGAGGCACCATGAGGTTTAACATATTACCTGAGGTCCCTTGTCAGGTGTCAAGTAAAGAATCACCCTGATCCTAAGAGAGGTCTGACCTTTGTCTACAGCTCCTGGGAGGTGATCTCTTAGCCCTTGGAATGTCCTGCCTGATAAGAGGGTGTTTGTTTACCTGGGGGCTTTAGGCCATGCCAGACAGTGAACAATGTGATTTAGGGTGGGGATTTTGGGTCATGCAGGGTAAACTTGACCTCTGGAGAGCTGCATGCTAAAGTCAGCCACATTGCAAGTTAACCATGTCTGTAAGACTGAACCCCAATAAAGACTCTGGACACCAAGACTCAGGTGAACACCCCACCCCCTGGTGGACAGTGCTCCAGGCGTGCTGTCACATGTAGTTGCTGGGCAACGTGAGCACAGTCCTTGACTCCACCGGAAGGGGGTCACCGGAAGCTCTGTGTGTGGAGCCCTCCTGGACCCTGCCCCATGATCCTCTTCCCTCAGTTGGTCTTCATCTTTCCTTTGCTGTAATAAACCATCGCCATGAGAACCAGAGCTCTCGGTGAGTTCTGTGAGTCCTTCCAGTGAATGACAGAAACTGAGGGTGGTCTCGGGGTCCCCCAAATTGGCAAATGGGGTCAGAAATGGGAGTGGTCTTGGAAACTCCTGAACTCTACCACTGGGGTCAGAAGTGAGGACTTTGTGCCCTGGCCCCAGGAGAGAAGAACTTGCTGTTGTTTTAAGCCAACAGAAGCCAGGATGAGGGGCTCGGCTCCTCTGCAACCAGCCCTTGGTGGGGCTGTGGTGATCTTACGGTGGCCCCCGGCAGTGGACGCAGGCCCTCCCCTCTAGAGGTTTCTGCTACCCCTGCATCTCCAGGGAACGTGCCACAGCTGCCTCTACCCCAAGGCCACCCTTCGTCATGACCAAGCGCCACAAACTGGGGGTCCTGAACAACAGAAATGTCTTTTCTTGCAGCTTATGAGACCAGAGTCCAAGAACAAGTTATGAACAGGGTTGGTTCCCCTGGATGCCCTGAGGAAGAAACCACTCAGTGCCTCTCTCCCAGCCTCCCACGGCGGCCAGCGATCCTTGGGCATCCATCATTCCAATCTCTCCTCTGTTGTCACGTGGCTTTCTTCCCTGTGTGTCTCTGTGTCACGCCCCCTTCTTGTAAGGACCCCTAAATCCAGGGTGATTTCATCTTGAGGTCATTAATTATTTTGGCTACAGACCTATTTCCAAATAAGGTCACATTCTGAGGGCCGGGGGATGGGGGGGAGGCATGGCCCCTGGCCTCATGGGACATAAAATTTAGGAAGGGAACAGATGCGGAGGATCAGGTCGGGGATGGAGTTGCCTCCTGCATGGGACCCCCACCTCCCCCGGGCTTCCCTGCCACCCAGGAGGTTGGGGCTCCAGTGTCACCATTCTTGCCCAGGGCAAGAAAGACCCAGTTCTGGAGCAGGCCCCAGCTTCCAGGGTGTACGTGCTCTGGAGGCTGTTGAGTTGATGAAAATACCACAGAGCCGTCTGCAGGGCTCTTCCTCTCACTGCGTCTCTAGAGCCAGAAATAAATGAAAAAGAGATGTTCCTGGCAGAGTCTGTGGAGGAACTCCATGGCAGGAATGAAAATTGGCTGCAGCATCCAAGAAATCCTTGAATGGAAAGGGATTTCTAGGACAACACACCTCTAGGAACAGAAAGTGTCAGTGGTAAAGCCTGGGGGAGGGAGGGAGGTA
The DNA here is from genome assembly GCA_004023965.1 of Spilogale gracilis. Lineage (NCBI taxonomy): Eukaryota > Metazoa > Chordata > Mammalia > Carnivora > Mephitidae > Spilogale > Spilogale gracilis. The sequence goes on from PITA01010201.1 coordinate 68,285, forward strand.
AGCCTGCAGGGAGCGTGTCCACACCCATGAGGGGCACACCTACGCAGGTGCCGTACCTGCCCACACGTGTGAGCTTGAGGGCGGGCGTGGGGGGGTGGGGAGCGAAGCCCAAATCACGCCGTAGGTGTTCTGCTTCTGTCGGACCATCTGTCCACCTCTCCCATCGCCCCCACGCCCGCCCGGCAGCTGGGGTCACCTTCTCCTGTTACATTTACACAAAATTGGCCTTGGCCCTGACCCAGAGCCTGGGAGGGACGCCAGCCTCCTGCCACTCCCGGGGGATTCCCTGAGTATGACACAGCTCCAGAGGTCTGAGTTTCGCTGGATCCCCTATCTGCCCGGCACCGTGAGGGCACCTGTGGCAGCGGGCCCTTTCCTCCGGGGCTCGAATCCGCGGAGCTACAGGGACTCACTCCCATTGGCAGTGCCCTCCTGGCTCCATTCACAGCCTCTGAGGTCCTGCAGCTAAAACGAAGTGACCCTGTGGCCAGTCCTGCTCTTGAAACGGTCCTGGCCAGAGAGACCTCATCTACCCCTGTCCAGGCCTCGCCAAGGCTCCTCTTTCCATCAGAATGGCCCATCTAGGTTTTGCCAAACAAAGACCGCCTCTTGTCCCTCCAGTCCCCCATCCCTGCCTCAAATGGATTCTGAATTCGGCCTGATTTATAAGCTTAGTGCACCACTTGGGCCCTCCCAGTGCTGCCTCTGGGGGCACTCTCCCAGGCCTCCTTAAGACGGTTGATCCCTTGGTCCTTCTAGAAACACATCCTGGAGAGACCTGCTGGGGAATGTCCCATCCTCAGGCTGTAATGATGAGAATCCAGGAATGTGTGTGCTAGGCAACCTGATCTGAAAACCTTTTCTTACAGAGGGGAACCTGAGGCCAGAGAATCAGCTTGCCCAAGTCATGCCATGAGTAAAATGGTCCCAGGCAACACAGAGCCCCGGTCTCCTGACCCGGCTGAGGTCTTTATCCCAGTCCATGGGGCCAGCAGGTGCCCCTAGGCACAGAGCTGTGAGTGGGCATTCCTTGAACACTCCAGAATCCTCGAAGGCCAGCTCCCTGAATGAGTGTCTTTTCCTGGCTGTTAACAGCTGAGATCTCTGACACAGCCAAAATTCAGTTGCAGGCAGGGCCTGGAGGCTTCTTGGGAACCCCTTTCCCCTCTCCAGGTTCAGGAGTGCTAGACTGATGTGGGGAGAATTTAACACTTCCTCTCTTGCCCCCTCCACTCCAGTCCCCAATGTACTCAATGTCCCCATCCTCCTCTCCCTTGGAGGAGGGCATTTTTGCCAAGACCATTATAGAGCTGTTCCAGACTGAAAGCTTGTGTCCTCCCAACCACCAAATTCATACGCTGAAGCTCTGATCCCCCAATGTGACTATATTCGGATACAGGGCCTATTAGGCTATAGGGCCTATGTAAATAAATGAGGTCACAGGGTAGCATCCTGATCCAACAGGACTAGTGTCCTTGTAAGGTGAGACATCACTGAGCTCCCTGTCTGCATGCACGTGCTGAAGGAAGGCCAGGCAAGGACAGCGTGTGACGGTGGCCGTCTACAGGCCAAACACAGAGCTCGCACCAAAATCAAATCCACCAGTCTTGATCTCGGACTTCCAGCCTCCAGAACGGTGAGAAAATAAATGTCTGTTGTTGAAACCGCCCCATCTGTGGTATTCTGTTAGGGCAACTCTAGCCAACTAAGACCGGAGCTGCAGTATTTGCAGATTGAATGACATCAAGTCTGAGAGTTGCCTCAAAACAAAGCAGAAGAGGAACCCAGCAGAGGTGACTCAGGATCTGCTGCAAGCTGATAATTGCTGATGTTGGTGACAGGTTCATAGCGGGGGGTGGGGGGACTCATTTTTTCCCCCCTCTACTTTGTGTTAGAAATGTTCTCTCAGGGGCGCCTGGGTGGCTCAGTTGGTTAAGCGACTGCCTTCGGCTCAGGTCATGATCCCGGAGACCCAGGATCGAGTCCCACATCGGGCTCCCTGCTCGGCGGGAAACCTGCTTCTCCCTCTCTCACTCTCCCTGCTTGTGTTCCCTCTCTGGCTGTGTTTCTCTCTGTCAAATAAATAAAAATCTTTAAAAAAAAAAAAAAAAGAAATGTTCTCTCATAAAATGTTTGTCAAAATAGTAGAGTGAAGTTTGTCATGAAATCAGTTCGAGGGGTCACATCAGCGTTTTGTTTTGTTTTTTTTAATGAGAAAGGATAAAATAGAATATATCAGGATGTATCATGGTATCATGTACCATATGTAGTATTTTCCCCTCAGGTGTGTGTGTGTGTGTGTGTGTGAGAGAGAAAGAGAGAGAGAGAGAGAGAGAGAGAGAGAGAGAGATATGGCGGCCCGGGTCTGAACCTAAAATGTACTTCTTACTGTGGTCATGGTCAAAAGAGATGGAAAGTTATTTCTCATGGCTAATTTGACCATGGCCTCCACAGTCAGATTGCCTGGGTTCTGGTTCTGCTGATTACTGGCTATGTGGTCTTGAGCAAATTACTGAGCTTCTCTGTGCCTTAGTGCGGCTCATAATCCCAGCCCCGTCACAGGACTGCTTGAGGATCAAGTGAGCTAATAAATGGAAAGTGCTTCCAGCCCTTCTCCTAACACGTTGCAAGGGCTCAGGAGGTAGTTACTATCACTCCAGCGGCCATAATATACATGCCAGCTATTACTATAGCATCGGAATTTGTTGGCCTACAAGGGGAAGATGTGTGTTTCATAAGAAGAGAAAGGCAATGCTTACCCCTGTTAAGGAACAAAAACTCAGCTGAGTAAATCTGAGCATCTAATCGGCTTTATTCAACCATTCATGCATCGGGCAGCATCCTATCCAGTAAATACACAGATGGTCCGGGTAGCTGTACGATATAGAAGGCTTTGATAGGTAGAGGGGCAGGACAAGGAGATTATCAGCAAAAGAAAGCAAAGGATTATTTCAGGCAAGCTTATCCTCCCTTAGTGGAAGGGATGTGGACTTCTCGTACAGATGACCTCTCTGACTGGGAAATTCCAGACTGATCGCTTTCAAGTTCCATTCCTGGAGGAGGAGGAGGAGCTGAGAGCTCAGCAGCTGGGATAGGTGTGCTGTCCTGCGGGCAAGTGACTCCACTTTGGGTCTGTTCTTTCTTTCTCTCTTTCTTTTTTAAACACCACAAAGTGAATAATGCTGGAATCTCAGGTAGTGAAGCACTTCATCCTTTGTGAATATTAGCTCTTTCACTCAATATTATGGAATGCCCACTGTGCAATCGTCCCAAGACACGGGCCCCGGAGAGATAAGCAAGACAGATATGGCCCAGCCCTCATAGAGCCCATCCCCTGGAAGAAAAAGCAAACAATTGTGATAAAAATGTCATTATTAGGATGGGGAACAAGTCAGGGTGCTGGGGAATGGCCCAGAAGGGAAGCAGTAACCTGATAAGGAATTAGACTCATCCAAGGGGCACCTGGCTGGTTCAGTTAGTGGAGCATGTGACTTTTGGTCTGGGGGTCTGAGCCCCACAGCGGGTGTAGAGATGGCTTAAAAATAAAATCTTGAAGGGGTGCCTGGGTGGCTTAGTTGGCTAAGCGTCTGCCTTTGGCTCGGGTTATGATCCCAGAGTCCTGGGATCAAGTCCTGCGTCAGGCTCCAGGGACCCTGCTTCTCCCTCTCCCTCAGCTTGCCACTCCCCCTGCTTGTGCTTTGTCTCTCTCCATGTCAAATGAATAAATACAATCTTTAGAACAAACAAAGACTCAGCCAAGAGGAAGACAGGGGGCCAAGGCTGGGACACAAGAGGTCCGGGGAATGACAGCATCTTCCCAGTAGGTTACCCATTGGCCACATGTGGCCTTTATGTTTAAATCTGTGCAAATGAAACAGAATTAAAAATTCCACTCCTCAGTGCTCAAAACCGTCAGCCCATGGGCAAGTGTAGAGAGCATTCTCATCATCTTGGTAAGTCTGCCGGCCTGTGGTTGTGGAGACCTCAAACTCCTCTGTCTACTGTGGCAGCCACTGGCCACAGCTCTACAAAGGTGGCTAGGGCCACTAAGGAAAGGAAATTCAAGTTTTATTTAATTTTAATTCATTAAAATTCAAATTGAAAAATGGGTCTTTAATTCTGTCATTGGAAGGCTTTTAACTATATTTGGAACAAGTCGGGTATGTGAATCCACTTTCCAACTGTACATTTTATGAAATCTAAACACAGAGCAAGTTGCAATACGCTCTAAGAGGAAAATACACACACCAGATGGTGAAGATGTAGTATGAAGAAACAAAGGTAAACCATCTCATTAATAAACTTTATATTGATTATATGTTAGGATGATAATATTTTGAATACATTGTACTAAGAGAAGATATTAAAATAGTCTGGCTTGTTTCTTTTAATTTTTAAATGTGGCCATTAGAAAATTGTTGATTACTTTTTTAAAAAAGATTTTATTTATTTGATAGAGAGATACAGCACAAGCACAACTGGGAAGCATTTTCAGCCCTTCGGCACAGTCTTTGAGACATTAGTCTGCTGTCGTCCCTGTGTCGGCCTCACTGAAATAAACCCCTTTCTCATTCCGCTGCCACTTGTCTCTGTGCCTTTGGCTTTCGTCAGCAGAACTTGGCCTGTTTGGGATTCCCAGAGCTGGGTGTTCTTGGACCCCTGCTCCCTGGTTATGAGGTGCTGCTAAGGACCCAGTGCCTCTGAGCGCCTAGCGAGATGAGGGCTGACAACCACGGGAAGAGCACCTGGCTCACAGGAGGTGCTGGACAAATATTTGTCCACTAGTGTCCATTTAGCCATGTGAGCATCACAGATAACCTTGGGAAGAGCAGTTTAGAAGAGATGCAGCCAGGCAGAGGAAAGAGAGAGAGGTGAGGCTTGAGTGGGCATGATTCTTTCCAGAAGTTTGGCTGGGAGCAGGGGGTGTGAGGGCAAAGTAGGCAGACCTGCAGAGGGAGGCAGGTGGAATCAAGTGAGGTTGAGGGAGGGGACTGGCCTGCTCTGCTCTGAATCCCAGGACCTGGCATTTTTATTATTTTTATTCCCA
>PITA01010202.1:0-15655 GCA_004023965.1 Spilogale gracilis
TAGAGGCCTGTCTCCACGGCAACCAGACTATCAGGCTGCAATTCTCTGGTAGCGGAGCGTTGTTCTTTTGCGTCTTTTTTCAGCAGTTGAGGAAGTCAAGTCGGAGCAGGATGTCTGTGCCCAGACCTGCCTCCCAGAGGGAGCCGCTACACAGGGAGGGGCTCTTTCCAGCCTCCCGGTTGGCAGTCTGTCACAGCTGAGCTGGTGCAGACGTTGTATTGATTTCTGCCCCCGCCCCCACTTGTCGCTTCACTCCCGCACCTCAAAGCCACAACTCCTTTTGGATCGGGCGACTTTGTCTGCCCCCAGGGACCTGGGGCCTCTCTGGTCCCACAAAAGTCTGTAAAAAACGTCTTCCCCTGGGGGGGTCTACACGTGCCCCACGGTGTGGAGAGAAACAGGAGAGAAGGGCAGGATAGAATCCACTCCCGCTGCTTTCCCAGCAGCTGCGGAGGCAGGCCTGGGCGGCTGGGCGCGCGCCGGGGCCGGGGCCCGCCGGGGCAGAGGTCCGGGCGGCTGCGCGAGCGCCGGGGCCGGGGCCGGGGCCGGGGCCCGCCGGGGCGGAGGCCTGGGCGGCTACGTGAGCGCCGGGGCCGGGGGCCGGGGGCCGGGGCCCGCCGGGGCGGAGGCCCGGGCGGCTGCGCGCGCGCCGGGGCGGCACCGGCGGTGGGGGGGAGGGAGTCCGGGCAGCGGGAAAAGAAAGAAAATAAAAGATTTTAAAAAGTCTTGCCCTGCCCCGGGCTTAGCTGTGTTTAGCTTCTTTCTAGCCCCAATTCAGGCCGTAATCTGCTGTTATTCCTCAGTCACAGAGCACTTTCGTTTTGGGGTATTTGTTTTCAATGGTTCAGCTCTGCGGGCTTCCTCCCCCACTCCCCTGTCTCTGGGGGCAAGCCTCCAGACCCTCCAATTTGTTTCTACCTTTTTGCCGATGTTCTTTGTCTCTCGTGGCAGTCCAGGAGTGGGAAATATCACATTTCAGGCTGGTTTCATAGGTGTTCACGGTGGTCTTGTAGTGGTTTTTTTGTTGGAATTCAGCTCTCTTCAGGGAACTCCCTGAAATGCGGTCACCTGGCCTTCCGCCATCTTGACCCTCCCTGCCCTTCCTTCTTCAAGTACCGTGTGCTCTACCTCAAGGCTTCTCAAACCTGGCTACACATTAAAACCTCTTTGGACTTCTGTGTTGACTCCATCCCCACTCTGACTTAACTGTTACAGGTTGAAGACCCTGTCATTGATATTGATTAAAAAATCACTCCCATGATTCTCTGTGCACCCAGATTTGAAAGCCTTGCTGCTGTGGTCCAGTGGTTCTCAACTTCCGTAGGTATTGGAATCACCTGGAGGGCTTATTAGAAGTTGTAGATTGCTGAGATCCACCTTCAGAGTTTCTGATCTAGTGAATCTGGGTTAGAGCCTGAGAATCTGCCTTTCTAACCAATTTCCACATGGTGTGATGTTGCTGGCCTGGAACCATGACTTGAGAATCATTGTTTTAGCCGAACCAACCAACCAACTTCTCAATAGACACCAAATTCCTTCAAGCTGTTCTTCTTGGTGTATTCCCTTCTTTCTGTTGAGATCCCATCTAACTCTTTGTGTTCCTTGCACATGCGTTTTCATTCTCTAAAAAAAAGCACGAGTGTCCCAATCCTCCTGAGGTCTGCTCAGATTCATTTGCTCTATCATTTCTCTGCCACACTCTATGGCCATGATTCCTTTCACACTGTTTGGTTCAAATCTGTTTATTTGTTCTGGCTGCAGTTCTTCCCTCTTCCCCACAGTGAGAATGCTATAAAATCAGAAATCCCTATGCCTTGTTCTTGGAATCTTTAGCAACTAACAATATCTGGCACATTCCTTAGTTTCCACTATTTTATTTAAAAATTCTTTTGATTGTTGTTTTAATGAATGAGTGGCTGGATGACTAATGGAAAATGTAACACATAAATCTTCACACCTACTCAGATTCTTTAAAACTACAACTGACCACCTGTTATTAAATTGGTATCCAGATCATAAGAGCCAGAGAGCAAATCTACAACAACTAAAAATAAAAGCCACATATCATCACAGGCTACAGTTAGCTTTTTTTTTTTTTTTGAAAAAAAGAAAAAGCATAAAAAGGGGACTTGAAAGGAATTCTTTTGAACTGAATAAGCCAGCAAATATAAAATCAAAGAAAACTTTAAGAAGATGAAAGCAAAGTATGATTTTTCTCAGAGTATTACGTTTGTTTCCTGAAGGCTTTCTTATCAAATAAGAAGTGCTTTTTAAAAAATCAAATCTTCAGAGAGTTCAAAAAAAAATGTAAAGTTCCATATGAAGATTGTTGCTAGAAATGTTGCAAGGTTTTATTGAAAGATTCACTTGCAAACCGAGATGGTAATGATAATGGCAAGGATAACAATTTCCTTGCTCAACTGGGCCGGAGACTTTAAGTGTTCATGAGGTAGCTCATTTAACCTTTACAAGGGCCCTAGAAGGTAGGCATGATTATTCCAATATCATAGATGACAAAACAGAGGCTGAAGGAGGTTAAGTAATTGGTTCAAGGCCACTATTCAAACCCATTTTAATGGAGGATTGCCCAGTGAATTTGAATTTAAGACAAATAACAGGAGGTTTTGGTTTTGCTTTGTTTTGTTACAAGTATGCCTTGTGTAATATTTGGGACATGATTATATTAGAAAATGATGCATTATTTATTTGAAATTCAAATTTAAATGGGTGTCCTGTATTTTTATTTGCTAAATTGGAAAATCCTACTTTTAACTCACTTCAGAAAAATTAGCATCAGACCACTAGGTCGCATTGCATCCTAATTCTCTCTTCTATAAAGGCAATCCCTAATTTACCGACATGAAATTTATGGGCGGAACTTCAAACAGTAAGCACAGCATCAAGGCCCTTTCTGATCTGGACTCCATCTTCCTGTTCTCCCATCCAGGGCCATCACAAGCGCTGAGGCTCTGAGACGGGAGTTGAATGATGTGGCCTACAGGCCAGAGTGGTGGCTGCAGAGCGAGTGGGTGAGAATTTGGAGCCGGATCAGAAGCTACCTGATGGAGGGCTTTGGCCATCGCTGTGAGACAGTTTCTACTCTGAGGGAGTTGGGTAACTCTTGGGAGTTTCAAACAGAATGATATGACCTGGGTTACATTTTAACGGGAGCAAACTTGCTGTGTTTGGAAAACCATATGCAGAAACAGGGCTGTATGGCAAATACTCAGATGGCAACTCAAGTGGCTGCTTTTCTTGATGATGGACTTCCTGTTGGTGGGTTCAGGCTTCCAGCAGTGTTACGGGGCACTCTGTCAGCTTCCAACTTGGAGCTGAGGACAGGGGCATTACTGTTCCAGCTTTAAGGTGGAACCTGGTGTTGATTCATGTGGGCACCTGAAGGGACACTGCTCCCGAGGCTCCTTGGGGGTTTTGCACCTTTGGGGGCAGATGAGGCAGTGCTCTGGATAGGGAGCAATGTTCTCTCACAAGGGGTGCAGCAAAGGCTGGGGCGGGATTGCACCCTCAAGGAGAGAGAGAGAGAGAGAGAGAGAGAGAGAGAGAGAGAGAGAGAGAACAGGCAGCAGGAGCACATGATCGGACATGTTCCCAAGCCTAAATGAAACACTTCCTGACTTCCTGGGATGCCCAGAAACAACTGGGAGAGACTTGGGGTGGGGGGCAAGGTACTAAAACTGTGCAGGGGTCCAAATGAGGCTGGAAGACTTTTGTGATTAGTCTACCTGTGATCTCATTTATAGCATACCTGGATAGGTCTGGAAACATTAGGGTTAGCAAAATTAAATAAAAGAAGTTAAACGGGACAAGAAAACACAAAAGGATACAGTGCCATACAAAAAAACCAATAAACACTTAGCCAATTCTTAACCAAATGTCTCCTTTGTGCCGGGCATTACCTCATTTATCATTCACAACAGTCCTCGGCTGGGCACACGTTATTACCAAGTCCCTTTTATAGATAAAAAAAGGTTGAGGCCAGTGAGGACATAGGTAAACACCTTGCACAAAGTCATGGAGATTTGAACTACTTCTGTCAAACTGTAGGCAGAGTTGATTTTTTTTTTTAAAGTAATCTCTGTGCTTAATGTGGGGTTCCCACTCACAACCCTAAGACCAAGAGTTGATGTTCTACAGAGTCAGCCAGGCACTTAGGGTTTGTGTTTTTTTAAAAACAACTAAGCCGTCAAGCCTCTAGGGGGAAAATGAGCTAGGCATATCTTAATGAGCTAGGTGTAGTTCTGTAGCTAAAATAAAAATGACTAAAATCAAGAGAGATGCCAAGAAGAGCAAGTCTGAAAATCACTATGATGAACACTTAATACAGAGAGGCTAGAGCTCCTGAAGAGGCAGGATTCCAGGGTGGAGAGCCAGAGTAGAGATGTCCATCTGTCACATCCTTCGCCTCCCAATAAGTGTTTGGCCATCTCCCATTTCTGTTGAGAAGAGCTGGCCAATTAGCTGCAGGGGTCTTGGCCATTCATACCTTAGGAGCAGCCCACCCAGGCCAGGTCACTTGCAGCACAAAGGCGTCAAGACAGCTCATCACATCCCTAACTCTGTCCAAATTATGGGTTCTAGATGAAGTCGAGCTGAAGATCTCTGAATGCTGCATAGAAATACAGGCCCAAATCAAACAGGTTAAGTAACCACTTTCTTGCTTCCTTTTGATATACACCTCTAACTAATTCAGTTGACACTACCTTTGGGAGTGTGTCTCCCATGTTCTTGTTGGTTCCCCAGCTAGCATTCAGCCCAATTGATGAAAATGAAGAGATGAATATGGTTGATAAGGGGAGCATCCATACAGGATTTCATGAGGAAAAAACCAAGAAGTTTCAAAAAGAAGGCAACATTTTCAGTCCTGTTTATAAAGACTCAAAATAGCAATCAGAATGCTTAATGTGTTTCAGATCTTCAGTGGTATATCAGAGTATTTGCTTAGAGGTCTTTCCAACTATGGGGTTCAATTCGTGGTCCAGACCTTTCCCAATGTGCACAGAAATTTGATACTTTATACGCCCAGGTGGCTTGCTTAGTTGAATGTTTTGTTAAATGCTGAAAGATGTATTATAGTGTAGTACTCGGCTTGCGTGCCTAAGTATTACACAATCTAGCTAAGTAATTCTACTGTGGATGCTTACTAGATTTACCTGATCTGATTGTATGTTGTCAGCAAAAGCAAAAGTAATTACAAATAGAATTCAAAAGAACTCAAAATCTTTATAATCCATTTAAATGTTTGGTTTGTCTACAGTTTCCTTTGTGAATTGATGGTTTAGCTCTGCAGTTTCAAACCTCAGCCTGATAACACTACAGATTTCTGGGCTCTTTCCCAGATAATCTATGTCAGCATTTTCAGCAAGCAACTTAGGTATTTGGATGTAAGTCAACCAAAAATTTTGCTTTGGAAAACAATGAATAGCCTCTCTAGGGTCCTTTAACATATTGACAGCTTTGTAATGTCCTAGAGTGTACACAGAAGCCTTTTCTCCTACACCTGGTAGAGTTCACTTGCTCTTTTGAATTAGCAGGGTACTAAGCACTTCCTTTTCTATATTATTTCCCATTATTACGTAGACTACTTTTATTTTGGATCGTGTTACTTTATATAAAAGATGCTAACCACTTTGGTGGATATGAAAAAAATAAAAAAGCTTAAAAGATATAAATGTCTTATTTATGAAGTTTCCAGTCATTTTATAAAAAAAAAATGTCTATCATTTATCTATCTATCCATCCATCTGTCCACCCACCCGTCTACTTACCTATCATATGAAGTATCTGATGTATTTTGGATATTAAATATATTTTCTATAAAATGATGTGGGAACAACAAAAGCTGATTCTTTCAGCTTTATTCTTGACTATTCTTTTCTCAACGTTCGCATGTACTGTCACTTTAATTTGGCATCTTTTGGGATGAAGTTCCAATCCTACTTCTGCCTGGAGCCTTTCTGGACCATCTTAGCTATGTGTGATTCCCCATTTATAAACTGTATCTTCATATGATTCTTACCATAACATACTGCTTTTTTTATCTGTAGGCTTTTATCCTCAGTTTATATTCTTCTTGAAGGAAAACATAGGGTATTCCTCCTTTATTTCCATAGCAGAAACCTCAGTGCCTTTCATTAGTGTTCAATCAATAAATATTTGTTAATGGACTTATTCAGAGGCAGGAGTAGGGTAGTGGTATGCTAGTGTATGTATAATGCATTAATACAGAGTTGTTTTAAATAAATTCAAATCTTACATCTTATGCATTAATGAAATACATAGGTATGGATGATTGTAGAATCACAGATTTTTAGCTTTGGCTGGCTGCTTATAAATTATCAAGGGCATGTCTATTATTTTTTACATGAGGAAATCAGTGTTCTATAGGGCACTAAGCTACCTAGAAAAAGGAATCATTTACTTCAAAATTTCATTTCATTCATAAAACAATAGTTTTAGTTATCTTTGCATTTTTTGGTAGCATCTGGTTCACACAAAATAGATACCCAAATGACAGCTGAATAGATTGCTTCATGGAAATCAATTTCACTAACTGGGTATTTTGACAATGAATGGACAGCTCGTGCCTTCAGCTTCTCACCTGCTGCACAGGGATGTCACCATCTATAGCTGTCCCATTAGGTCATTTTGCTGGATCTCCCTTGGTTCAGATATCTTGTTTCCTGTTTATTCCAGATTTTCTTTGAGCACCTGCTTGAGCATATGGATTCTACCTCCTCCTTCTGACCCCTATTGCATGTGTTAAAAACCTAATTACATTGTATCCTTGCTGAATCTGTAATCATATCTGCCTTTCTAAAAAAGAAGATTTATGCTTTTACTTCTCTTTTCAGGAACCATGGATGATCTGGTTCAGTGATCTAGAAAAGAGAAAACTGAAATTTTCTCTTGACCAGTCACTAGGAGGGACTCCTCAGTCTCCATTTTGATTGTTCATCCTCATTCATTGTTTTCCAAGTCTTAAAAACAAAGTGAGATATTAGAGATAGGATTTAATTTTGCAGCACCCTAAACCCTGAGTTATAACATAAGGGTTGAAGGAGAAAACCCAAGCATCTCCAGAGAGCAACAGTGACAATCAGTTACTTTGTGTGCTTAGAGTGTAAACCAAGCACCATGGTGTGGATTTATTCCCTTGGCTGCATGACCAACCCTTCTTCCTTCAGATGTAGTGCTGCTGGAACACAGACTCACTCGGAGTAAAGATCAAACAGAATGGATTTTAGAACTTTCTGATCTAACCATACTATTTTACAGATAAGAAAGCTGAGACTCAGAGAAGTTACTTGTTTTAAGGTGATTCAATTGGATTGGATAGTGACAGATCTGGGACTGACACTGGCCATGCTATCTCTTTCATGGTCGCTGACTTTTGGTAACTGTCTTATTCCTTTACTTCCTCTTTTACTTTTATCTGGCATTTGGAGTGATTTCGTGTCCATGCAGATGACTAATCTTGCCACTGAGGCTCGAAGTTCCTTGAATTCTTCATATTCAGTGACTTTTGCTCTAATCCCATTTCCACCACTGCCTCCTATGGATCTTCTTATCACTTAACTGTCACACGAGTAAAATATCTCAAATCTCTAAGCAGAGCCTTCACTTTTCTCATATACACTTCATTCTCCCTCCCTTTAAGGGCATAGGATTTTCCCTTTCTGCCTCTAATTTCCCCTTGTCAGCCCCTTCCCGTGTTCCCATCTTCCCTGCTCAGATTCAACTCCAGGATTCATCTACTTAGCCAATCTTTACTTCAATGCTCTTTATTTGTTGTTTTTCTTTGCACTTATCTGACAAAAATCCAACTGAATTTGTTGGCTTTCTTCATGCTTCTACCAGGGCTGATGCAAGCCAATGGAGAAAATCCCACAGCTGGGTTGACTGATGTCTCTAAAACAGTGGTACTCAAAATATGGTCCCAAGGCAGGCAGTGCCAGATTCACTGAGCATACCAAATCAGAAACTCTTAGAATGAAATAAAACAATCTGTATTTTAACAAGTTCTCCAGGTGATCTTGATATACCTTAAAATTTAAAAAATACTACTGTATTAACTTTGCCTTTAACTTCAAGTGGCTATTAACACTAGCTGTCAATCTTTATGTGTTTTCTAAATTAGTGCACCTCTATGCTTTACATACTAGCTTCTTTAAATCTCCATTCTCCTCCAATCTGTGGTCCTGTCTGTCTCTTCTCACTCTCCAGAGATGATCACCCCTTGACTTACACATTTTGTGCTTGAACTCTCTTAAACACCTGCCACCAAATCCTCGGATTTATTGCAGTTATTTTCAGTGGAAGAATATTCCCCTTCCTGTTGAGGGCCAGCCCCATATACCCGTGTTCTAGATTCCTTTTCCTTCAGCATCAGGAACTTTCTCCCTTTCTCCTCATCAAGTTTTCTCTCTGTTGGCGTCTTCCACCCAACCTCATCAAAATTTACATTCATACACTTGGGGATTTTTATTTTAAGTGTCATAGAAAGTGCTGTAGGATTTTAAGGAAGGGACTAACATTATCTAATGTATAGTTTGTGAAGATTTTTATCTTTCTTGTGTGGAGAATGGATTACATGGGCTGAATCAAGAAAATCAGTTTGGTTGTAGTGGAGATGTAATTCACTTTGGGTTATGATTTGGAAGTAGAATTGATGGGGGAGGGTGGAGAGAATCAAAGGTAATCCTAGCCTTTTTGGTTTTAACAACTGTGTGGATAATGAAGTTGTTTATCAGAATGAAGAATACTGGGAAGGGATAAGATGACTGGAAAAAAACCCAAGAATATTTTGGTCATGTTGAATTTCAGTGGTTTATTGGAGGAGATCTATGAAGAGATGGACACCTAAATGTTTGAGTCTAGAATTTCAGGAAGAGACAAGGAATAAAAATTTAGATTTAGGAGTCTCTGGCCTATAGGTGACATTTAAAGCTCTGTTATTTAATGCAGTCATCCTGGAACAGTGTGTAGAAAGGAAAGGTAGCCTATGGCAAAGCCCCAGGCTACTCTAATATTTAAAATGGAAGTATGGAGTGAAAGTTTCTAACACAGGAAAATGAGAATAAGCAATTGATGTACTAGCCAATTCTTAGCCAAATTTTGCTGAGAAGTAAATGAAAATAAGAACAGAAAAGTAACCATTGGAAATGGCAACCCAGGAGGCTCCAGAGACCTTGAGAAAAGCACTCACAATAGTATGGCAAAAACAGAAGTCGGGTTAGAATGGGATGAGGAAATTAAGTTATTGAATTAAAGTTTGGCCTGAGGAAAAGCTGAAAGATCTTTTTGTCCTTCATTCTACCCTGGTTAATAGAGTTCCCAAAATCAAGACCATTCTAAAGAGTGACTTAAGTCCTTCAAGCTGATGCCAACTTCTGGAGAAATAAGGATGGTTCTTAAAGACTTAAAGACGATTTGAAAAGTTTAAATGAAGGTCCCATGCAATTTAAACAGAACTGGAATGTTAAAAGTGAATATAGAGCTTCTGAAATGAAATTATTGATAGGGTGGTTACCATACCGGAACAACCACCACCATGACAAAATTATTTATCCAAAATTTATCATCCATGATAAAATATGATAAATCAAATCCTCATCAACATATAGTTACAAAGTCTTTGGCAAATGTATATAGGAAAGGACATCAGAAATGAGCACTATGATTATAACATTGAAAAAATAAAACATATAATGAATCAAGTCTTGGCTAAATCCCCAACTCATAAAAACTGGCTATCAATCACATGCACTAAAGATCGTGAATTGGCCATATATCAAGGGTCATCTTAGTCTGCAGACTATAGAAACAACTGTTGGCCATATAACTAGTAAAGATAATTATCATCACTGAGTGACACTATTTAATAAGAAAAGGAGCCATGTATTTTCCATTACATGGTTGTTTGTTGCCAGAATACTATATCCACGTAAAGTTCACATCTAATTGCTCAAATTCAAGATTCCTTTTGTGATGGAGCAATTGTGAAAGAGAATATTCCACTTCACTTTAACTATAACTAATCTCATATATAATATTTCAGTTGTCCATTCATTTACTCTGTCATATTTTAAGTTAGCAGAAGTGTATTGAGCACTTATTATGTGCAAAGCACTGTACTGATATTGCCTTACATATATGTAGATAAGAATGAAATAAACTCCAAATATTAAATCTTTATTTTAGAATGAATGAGTTGCTGACATGCTGGTGCTGTTACCAAAGGGTGTGAACACCAAATGTTTAGTTCCTACCAGCTCATGACCCCCATCTTCATCGAAGTCCTCCTCTATCCCATCAGTCATCTCTTCTCCATCCGCATCTGGCCCTCCTTCAGCAGGTTCCTCTGTAGAGTGATCTGCATTCTCTGACACACATTCATCTTGGATCAGCTCTATACTCTCTTCCAATTGCTTCTTCTGAGCTTCTGGGGGGGGAGAAAGCAAATGACTACTACCTTGGGTTGCTCATGAGCCATTTGGATAAACCATGAAAAAACAGTCTTTGAAAGGGTAAACTCTGTGTGAGGAAGATAAGGTATGTTCCAGTTGAATTTATTCAGTCATGTAAATTATGTACCTATATCTATGTGTATTTTCATTTAAGTATATTTATTTTTAAATGGAATTATCAGAAATTAGGAAGTCCAGATGGTACTGGCAAATAAAGAAATAAAGATTTACTTAAAGAGATGGATCTTCCAGGCTACATATATTTGTTTCTAATAGGGATATTCTCTCTGAGGAAAAAAAATACAGAAAAACCAAAGGGCAAAAAACAAATAAAACAAAAGCATTTGTGTTATCTTCCAGACAACTTGTCTATGTGAACAATACTCTGACATTTTAGAGTCTAAATTCTGTTGGTAGATGTGATTAACTGCAATGGCTAAAAATAAAATTCTGGTGTTAGATTTACTAGCTTTGTGATGCAAAACCAAAATGGTTAACCCTCCTTGTGCTTCAGTTTTCTTATCTGTAAAATTAGGATAACTACTGAACTTCCAGGGTTTGGAATAGTAAATCAATGAGTTTAGTAGAATTATTTGCAAATAATAAGTGCTCAACAAATGAAGCTACACTCTACATTAATAGAATACCCTGTAATTACCAGGATGTGCATGTTCCATTTACAGAAATCGCCCAGATGGGAATTATACTGACAGCATAATAATAATGATAATAATAATAATAATAATAATAATAATAAAGGTAATTTAATGTACCTCCTTCGCTAACTCATTCCTATGTATACATGGTTATCTCAAAAGATGTGTGAGTTTTCACTCATTTTGATTATTGTTATTTTACCAATTATCCCATTATTTGAGGTTTTTTTTTAAGATTTTATTTATTTATTTGACAAAGAGATAGAGAGAGAGCACAAATAGGCAGAGCAGCAGGCAGAGGGAGAGGGAGAAGCAGCCTCTCTGCTGAGCAAGGAGCCCGGTGGCTCGATCCCAGGACCCTGGGATCGTGACCTGAGCAGAAAGCAGACGCTTAAACAACTGAGCAAACCAATTGTCCTGATTTGAGTTTTAAGAGATGTTACATTTTTAACTTATTTATTTATATTTTATGGCAATAAAGGCAGCTTATAGAGCCAAATGACATATTCATTCCTAGTCTTTTTCATAATGCGAGTTAAAAAGAAAGTAAACATTGGTGTACATATACAACTCAGCACAAATCTTTTCAAACACAGCTAACACATAAGTCAATAAACTGACAAAAATGATGTACAAATA
Source organism: Spilogale gracilis (assembly GCA_004023965.1). Lineage (NCBI taxonomy): Eukaryota > Metazoa > Chordata > Mammalia > Carnivora > Mephitidae > Spilogale > Spilogale gracilis. Next base: position 11,783 of record PITA01010202.1, read on the forward strand.
AGCAGGTATCCTCTTCTGTAAGTTGCTTAAAATTTTCATAACAGTTACTCCTATAAATACATGTGTCCTTGTATTTTAATTCTCCAAATACTCAAGTTTATGTATCGAGAATCAAACAGAAGGGTGAGGTTGTACCTCAGCTCTGCTGTCAGAGGACAGGAGTCTAGTGGCTTAGCTACTTATCAGGGGAATCATGCACACTGGGCTCGAACCTGTTTTGGTCACTTGGTCAGGTCTTTGGAACATAGTAGGTCAACCTTCCCTCATCTATGTAATAAAAACACGTACCTCTGGGGTCTGCTGTGAGGATTAACACAACTTATATTTGGGAAATGTTTTGCACACTATGAAGGAGAGCTACATAAATGTGTACTGTTACATACAAAAAGGGAAACCGCACAGTCCTCATCGGGAATATGTCAAGATAAGTAAGCATGGAACCAGAGGCCTGAGCAGATCAGGGAAAAACAGTGAAAAACTTGTGGGGCTGAGGCTCCATTCCAGAGGAGGAGAAGAGCTGCTATGGTCCAAAAAGGCTATAAGTAACTACTAAAGGCATCTTAAAATGACAAAATCTAGGCTCCTTTTCTTTGCGTTTACTTTCCACATGTAGACACAGACTACACATTCCGTGATGTTTTCCTGTCAACTTGTTAGTTTCTGTTTTCTCCATAGGACAACATAACTAATGTAGTAATGATGTAAATTCTGCTTTCAAAGCTACAGTCTTTATCTTCATATATGGGAGTGTCAAGATGAAAGCAAGTAGCATAAATTCTCTTTTCTCTGATGTCTATTACTTTTAGCATAGAAAGTCCTATGAAGGTTCTTAAGTGACTTGTCAAGCTTATCCAAACAGGTTTAGTCTGGAGAAGATGACCCAAGTGTCTGGATTAAAAGGAAGCAAATCAGAAAAATAAAAATAAAAATAAAAATTTAAAAGGGAAGACAAATCAGGTAAGAGATACAGACCAAACGTGCTGAACTTGTTACTGAAAATTACTAGGTTTTATTCATCTCGCCCTCCTTCCACATAGCATTATCCTCTACAGGTCTTGACCATTAACTTACCCACACACCTCTGGCCAGCACCAACTGAGAGAGAGCTGTGATGGGCAGAAGAGTTTGAGCACTGAAGTTTTGGATCTTCTGATATTAATTACACCCCATATTCTACCCTATAATCTCTGCTACCGCTGTCACCTTGGGGCAGTGCAACATATCAGGCAGCTCTGATTTCGACCCTTCAGTTTCACTTCTAAGAGTGATATTTTGTCCCACTGGTCCCTCCTTTTTGCCACTCTAGGTCACCATGCTACTTGTTCAAAATATCATTGCTCAGGGTGCCTGGGTGGCTCAATTGGTTAAAGCATCTGCTTGCAGGTCAAGTCATGAACCCAGGGTCCTGGGATGGAGTCCCACATTGGGTTCTCTGTTCAGTGAGAAGTCTGCTTCTCCCCCCATCTCTCCCCCTGCTCTTGTTTCTTTCTCTCTCTCAAATAAACAAATAAAATCTTTAAGAAAATACCATTGCTCTCACTATATTTTGAGAATTTTGATATTTCGAGAATGAGAGAGGGATGGACGTTTGGGACTGGATAGTTATTATCCTATACAGTGAAAAAAGGTAAGGAATCTTACTACTTTTCATAAGCCACACTTTCTCAATTTTAGATCATTATGTCTATTTTTCTTTTATAGCACATAACTGTACTTTTGTGTAAGATACATATTCTTTTGGAAATTCATTTGGTCTGACATACACATTTCTTCTTTAATGATTTCAGAAAAATCTGTTATCTGGGAACCCTTACTTTTTAATGTTGGAACTAATATTCTGGTTTTTTTTCCACCTCTGAAAAATCTTTCACCAAAAAAGTACAGAAGATCTTGAGAGAATCTATGTAGGATCAGACTTAAAGATGAGTAGCCCTCATCTGGCTTTGTGTATCAATTTGTTGCAACTATGTTTGAAATCCAAGCTGACTCTCCTGATTTTCCTGCCTGAATGGGGTCCCTTCTCTCCCAATCAACCAAAGCCCAGATAAAATACTGTTTTATTGTTAGTCTACTGTTGTCTTATCGTCTTCTCAGTGGTGTTTAAGTTTCCTTAATATTTGAACTATTGTCTCAAAAGGTCATCAACGTACTCCAAGGGGATAGTATAGTTGTTAGTCTTTTGTAAAGTGAAAAATGCAGTACCAGTCAGTTATCAAGAAATTGTTTGATTTTCTCTGGACCTGTGACTGAGTGCCTTATACATAGAAGAGATGATATAAACTATTAGAGAGGATATAGGATTTGAGATCCAGAATTCTGTTAATTACTAGTCCTATTAACTATGGCTTTCTTCTCTAAAAGATGAGCATGAAAATAACATCTTTCAGAGAGTTGCTGCCTACTCAAATGGAGAAAAAGAGGTGAATGTGTTCTCTAAAGTGTAAAGGCCACAAAAACATGTTACTATAACAGGCTCAAAAACAGTCCTTGAGTTGAGTCTATATTGATTATTTGATTGCTATAGACAAACAGTTTATGTCAAAATCATCACTAGTGACCATTAAGAATCATACATTACAAAGACAATTTTGGCTTCATTTCTGTTTAGATAGGCATAGTGTTTTAAGTTATTCTCTGCTTTTGTGTGTGTGTTATATAACATACACAGAACTCCTCTGATAGCCTATTTCAAAGGCAAGAGTGTATTAGAGTTCAGTGCAAAAAAACCTAGGACTTATTCTCATTCATCCATTCATTAACTTGAAAGCTAAATGCATGGGAGACGTTATCTGGTTTGAGAAAAATAAAACCTCTTTAATTACAAGGGTAATCAATTCACAGCAGTTTAACAGAAATACAATCAACCTGTGCTTCGATAATACGAAGTCATCATAGATTTTTGTCATTACCATAGTGAAAAATGTTATAATCACTAAACAGTGATAGGTTCCAGGAATAAAATCACACATGAAAGCACATCTTGTTTATTAAACTTGATTCACAGTTTAACAAGCAGTTTTGATCCAATAATGATCTTGTTGAAACAGAAACAAAGCAACTTGTTCTATGTTTTATGAAAAATTAACTAATTTTACTTCTACTAGAAGTGATTAATATATTTTAGTTTATTCCTGACCTGATAACTTTCTCTTTATCTGCATAATTCTTTTTCTACTTATCGCTTTTCCTTTTTATTGTGAGTGTTGAGTATATATGTGGTCTGCATGTGTGTGCATACACATTTATGTCTCTGTTACTAAAATTCTTTGGGGCAGAGTTCGTAGCCCTGATGGCTAACTCAGAGCCTTACAAGCAAATGAAATATTTGATGAATATATTCATGAATTGTCATGGAACTAAAAAATGAACATAAATGTCTGAGTGTCAAATTCTTTGCAGAAAGTCAAAGTGATTGTTGAATTCTTTGCAGAAAGTCAAAGTGATTGTTGAATTTGCAGAAAGTCAAAGTGACTGTTGAATTTGGCATCATGGTAGCAAAAATATGAAGCCATAGAGGTTAAAAGAAACATCCTTGCCACATTTTTCCATGAGAGACCCATACCACTAAGTCAAGGTAAAATGTAGGGTCTGAGAGTTTCTTAGAAGATTACTCATTTTCACATGGATAAGCCTTCAGGAGAAAAATAAAGCATGAAGTCTGCAAGAGCTTACAGGAGGAAGGCTGTTTTTGAACGCTGGCATCCTTCGGAGTCTCTGTTGTCTTCATTAAATCCGAGTGATGGGTGACCATAGCATTTCTTTTGTGGGCGAAGTGGGTTTGAGATTTTTTTTTTAAAAGAATGGACTAGAAATTAAAAAGCTAGCAGCTTAGGCCCAAAAGATATCTCTACTATTACATAAATTATGGATTTC
>PITA01010202.1:15755-36435 GCA_004023965.1 Spilogale gracilis
TTTTTTTTTTAAAGATTTTATTTATTTGACAGAGAGAAACACAGGCAGAGAGGGAACACAAGCAGGGGGAGTGAGAGAGGGAGAAGCAGGCTTCCCGCCGAGCAGGCAGCCCGATGTGGGGCTCGATCCCGGGTCTCCAGGATCATGACCTGAGCTGAAGGCAGTCGCTTAACCAACTGAGCCACCCAGGCGCCCCTAAATTATGGATTTCAACAGATAAGAAGATTTATTATGGCCCCAAGTTAGTGAGTGCTTACAAAGTGTTGACCATGCAACATCCCTTACCTATAGGCCTTGAAACACCTTGCAGGGGAGGCTTCCTTATTTTACAGATGGAGAAACAGGTGCTCATGGTCACACAGCTAGTAAGTTCGAGAGTCAGAATTCCTGCTTAAGGTTTTATGACTCTGTAGCTTGGGCTGTTTCCTAATATATCTCTAGAAGAAAGGCCTAATTTGACAGAGCCTTGAAGCTCTTCAGTAACCAGACAATTTTAAATTAAAGAATGAAGAAGTCTGTTTAGTTAGGGGCACATGCTCCAACTAAATAATAGCTGTCAAAGGGAAAGAAGGGCAAGTGCTAGGTAGGTGCTTCTGTTTGTGGGAAAGTACCTCAGCCTTTAGAAATCCATGGAAGAAAAGAATTTGATATTAAAGTTCAACCCTCCTATTCAAAAGGATTTTTTTTTTTTTTTGCACATCACATTTCTATTTCAAAAGCTACATATGATTGAAAAAACAAGTTAGGATTGTTGGGATTTATGTTCAAAGCATTTTTATTAAATTCAGTTTGCTGCATAGCTATTATCATTAATATAACTCTGAAAATTGGTTGAGTTGACAATTAAGTTTTTTGACAGGCCGGCTTAATTGCTAGCTAATTGCTAGCTAAATTGTATTTAGCAGCTGGTTGAAAAGAATGTTGATACAAAACAGTCACATTATTCATTAGTGCCAAGTAAATACCCTGGAACTATTGTTTCTGCATACCAGTATAAGCTGTATTATTTAAAAAAATCTAAATTACAACACCTGTATATAATATGAATTTAACTCAATGATTCTAATAAATTCTGTTTAAAAAGATGCAACTTATTATGATAGTATTACTAATAATGACATAAATAAACATCAGGAATGTTACATAGGAGGATTGCTTTCCACTTAAAATGTCAGTTATATAGTACATTCCTGGAGAAAATGACCTTAAAATTGTTCTCATGGGCTACCTTGGATTGTTGAGGTCACCACAAATTCAATATGAATGATTTAAAAAATTACAGAGATGCTGCGTTTATTTAAACCTCACAATAATTTCAAGGGATAGATATTAATCCCCCCATTTTGTAGATTTCATAGGCACCCTTCCAAATACCACACAACTAATAAGTTTGGGGACTAGATCTCTAATAAGATTGAACCTAGTTCTGAATGATTCTTAAGCCCAGGGCCTTAGGTGTTTTGCTAGTATAAATCTGTTTGCCACAAGGAAGATGAATTAGGGAGGACGCAAACTAGAAATGGGAAGACCAACTAGCAGGTGAGGATTTGGGGATGAAAATGTTCTAACTGATTTGTGGTGATGGCTGTACTGCTTGGTAAAATTACTAAGAAGTCATTGAATTGCACTCTTGGGATAATAAAGTTTCATGCTATGTAAAATATACCTCAATAAAGTTGTTAAAAAATAAGATGAGTGCATCAGAGCAAGTGAGAGTTGATTAGGGCTTGGCTACTGGCAGTAATATTGAGAAAATAGAGACAAGGGACGGAATAAAAAGATGCTAAGGTAAAAATTTGCAGCACCAGTTGTAGAAGGAATAGAAGACGTTCAGTTGTGGCAGTTTGATTGGCAGGACTTATGTAGAGGTGATATGAACAGAGATAGGCCACAGAGGGTAGAGTAAGAGATAAGAAACCGAGGAGAAAGATTTCAATTTTGAAAGATGGTGATCGAGTTATTACCAAGGACTTTAAAGTACCCTTCAGCTTGACCAAACTTTAGACAGGCTTCTTCCTAAATAAAGAGGCTCCTGGCCTCTTTTTTCTTAGAGTGCTTACTTTAGAAAACTTGGGACTGTGAATTCTTTCTATGCTCCTTTGAGATGTGAATCTTTTACAACCTAGGCCTGTCTTTCTTAAGACCTAGAAGTCATCCCCTTGAAATGTAATCATCAAGAAAGATAGTCTCTGTAGGAGAGTAGAAGCTTATCTTCCCTAACAGTCAACTAGCAAACACAGATGGCCCAATCATACCGACCAGCTTCCATACTAATGTCCTCAAATACTTTCCCATTAGTTTAGCATTTAAAAATTATCCTACCTTTTGTTTTAGTAGAGTTCAATTTCCATCCCATATTGCACTAGTTTTGACCCCTATTGCAACAGTCTAAATAAAGTCTTCCTTGCCATTTTTAGTAAGTGTCAAATGCAATTTTTCTTTTACAATTATCGTAGGGATAGCCATGGAATTTTTCCATTAAGCAGAGGGAAAAACTTTTTTTTTTAAGATTTATTTATTTATTTGACAGAGAGAAACACAGCTAGAGAGGGAACACAAGCAGGGGGAGTGAGAGAGGGAGAAGCAGGCTTCCTGCTGAGCAGGAAGTCCGATGTGGGGCTTGATCCCAGGTCTCCAAGATCATGACCCTAAGCCCAAGGCAGTTGCTCAACCAACTGAGCCACCCAGGCGCCCCAAGCAGAGGGATAGCTTTGAACCCATTGCTAAACACAATTCACTCTCCTTTCATCCCTTTAGATTTAGCTTCTTTAAAACATTTAATTTTGGGGGCACCTGAGTGGCTCAGTGGGTTAAGGCCGCTGCTTTCGGCTCAGGTCATGATCTCAGGGTCCTGGGATCGAGGCCGCATTGGGCTCTCTGCTTGGTGGTGAGCCTGCTTCCTCCTCTCTCTCTGTCTACCTCTCTGCCTACTTGTGATCTCTCTCTCTCTCTGTCAAATTAATTAAGAAAACCACACATTTAATTTTTGTAGTCAAATATTTCCACAAGACTTGTATTGAAAAATAGCAGTCTTCATTCCTACCTGCTCACCATTTTCAGTTCCTTACAGGCTTTCCACTCAGCTCAATTTTTTAAATATATGTCCTCATATTTCTAAATAACATGCTTATGTTACTATTTCTTGATCAATTTATGCTCCATTGGTATAATACTTAGAAGGCTGAGGATTGAGTTCTCTATCATACAATCCCCACTTACTTCCCCATCACTCAAGGGAGTTATATTGTAAATTAGATTAGACCAATTTTTTGTTTTTAAATAATTTTAAGTATTTAATGCTTTGTGCAGCTAAGCTATTAGTATCTAATAAATAATTGTTCTTTCCTGAACAATACTATTTTCTTTGATGTTAAAAACTGCCTTAGGTTTCCTGTGTTGTTGTTTTTTTTTTTTAATTTAGTTCTTTATGTACTTGAGCAAAATTAAGTAGTCATATAAATCTCATTTTGACTAATTCACTTCCCCACCGTGTAGCCATTTGATCAATTTCATCTTGAAAAAGTTCCTCCCAGAGCTTTGGAGTAGTTCTGATTTGGACTTCTTTTTTTCTGGGCCCATTGCACAGCTCATGCCAGAATCCCCTTTACCACCATCCTGAGGAATCCCCTTGCTTTTGCCTTTGGATTTCCTTGCTTTGGGAAAGCTATGTTTCCCCTTTTTTGGTTTACCTCCTTGTTTTGGTGAAGTACCTCCTCTAGTACTTCCCAGAGAAGGAGTGAATTGGAGGTACACTTCTAGATATTTATATATCTGAAAATGTCTTTAATCTACCCTCACATTATTTAAGGGTTTGGGCATTAGGTACAGAGTTGTAGCTTGTAAATGATCTTACCTCAGAATTTTTAGGGCACATTTTCATTGCCTTCTACATTTCAGTGTGGCTGCTGAAAAGCCCACTGGTATTCTGATTCCTGTTTCTTTATATGAAAACTGTTTTCTCTCTTTTCCTATCTCTCTGGGATTGGTAGGACTGACCTTCTCTTTGCCCTCATGTTCTGAAATATCACAATGAGATGCTTCAATATGCATATACTTTTCAAGAGTAGTATCAGGCACTCAGTGTATTCTTTCAATCTGATTAACTTTGCTCTTCAGTTTTGTTTGTTTGGTTTGTTTTCCTAGAAAATGTTTTTGTTGATCTATCCTCTTTCTTTCTGAAACCCTGTTATTCAGATTTAATTCAGTGATTTTCATATCCATACCCTCCTATTTTCCATATCTATTTTCTTCTATATTTTCTGGGAGAGTTGCTTTAACTTTATCTTCCAGTCCTGTATTAAGTTATTTATTTGTCCTATCATATGTTAATTTCTAAAAGCTCTTTTATCTGTTCTGAATATTCACGTTTTAGTTTCATGTTCTTATTTCATGAATGCAATATCTTCTTTCTGAGTGTATTTTTTTTTTTAATTTTATTCTTCTGCATAATTTGTTTCCTTCAAACTCTTTCCCCTTTTCTTTCCTTTTCTGGTATCTCCTTTTTATGTTAAGTGCTTTCTGTTACTAGGTGATGCTTGTCCATTCATATTACCAGTGGGGTATTAAAATACCAATGGACAGCTTCCTAAGTATAAGGATATTGTTTTTGCAGGGTGACCTGGTTGACCATTTCCTTGGGTGGCACCTATGCCACATCTTTAAATCTTTCTTTTTAGGATGCTCATATTCCCAGTGAAAACTGCCAGTGTTTTGCCAGTAGTCTGGCAGCTGAGGCGGAAGAGAATACTTGGAATTTCTATAGTAATTGTGTAAACTTTCACTTCTCTCCATAATCTTCAACTGCACCTAAATTTGGTTTTTACCAGCTCTGAGATCTGCTGTTTTAGCTTTTCCATAGGAAACTTCATCAGCTTTCTAGTGGGTCAGGGACAGTTAGGAATGGTGATAAAGGAATTTGATTCCTCAACAGACTTGCAACCACTTATACCTCCTTTTCCAGAAGAATATGTCTTTAATTTTGAGCCTTTTGGGATTTCTGTGGTTAAAATTGGACCCAGATTTCTAGGATATGCTGTCAGGTACATTTCTCCATCTGCTGTGTAGCTTCTAAAATTCTGTTCTCATTCTCTTTATGCCTAGGGGTTTTCGTTTTTTAAATCCTATCCACTTTAATGCAGTTTCAGGAGACAGCAGAGCTCAATTCATGTATTTAACCCAATATCTAGAACCAGAAACATCACCAATTTAATCCATAGTGCAAACGCTAGCGATAAGGTATTCAGAACAGAAATAGTCACAATATAGATGGCAGAAGTAGTTACATTATAGGGAGCACATGATAGGTGCTCCAGATCAGATCTGGAGCCATATTTTCCATTCTGAGTACCTCAGTATACGGTAGACAAACTAAGACTGACCACAGAAGAGAGATGGTTCAAGATGCAAAACCAAATTACATGAGAAGTGACTGAAAAAATTAGTATTTATCTAGAGAAAAGATGGCTTCAAAGATGCTGTGACCAAAATTTGAATGCAACTAAGTTAAACATCAATGGGCCAGTTATGTTGACTCTCTGAAGGTTGGGAGTGAGAATATTATAGCTCTAATTGGCTGTTACATCCACAATGGATGACACAGCTTGGTTTCAGGGGATATAAAAAGGATGACCAAAACAATTGAAAACAAAAGACCTTTTGGTTTGGTGCCTTATATGGAGAACCTATTATTGGCATCTGAAACACCAATGTAAATAGGGACCAACCTGGTAAATAATGTTCATGTGTGAACTGGCTAAATAAGAATATTAGCAAACTGAAAAGAGTATGCCATGCATAAAGTGACAGCAATATTGAAAGATTCCAACTTTTCAATAGCAGCTATGTATTTTGATACTTATTTGTAATATTATGGACATTATTTTTCAAAATGTTGTATCTTTCTTCAAACATATTAGGGGGATGAATTTATCTTATGGGACCTGGATTGTGACCTCTCCAGTGCTTAGGTCAAACTTTGGACATTATCATTGGTATTGCCCAAGTGGGACTGGCTGGCTGTGTATCAGGCACATCACCGAGAATAAAATTGAATTAAATAATGTCTACTTGCCTTTCACATCAGAGACTTTATGGCTGAAGTTTTATTTTATTTTTTACAACAAACTGTAGTTGCCTGTGTATTAATTGTTTCCATTGTATGATACCCAGTTTCTAGTTTTCCTTTTTGCCCCTTTTACCCTTTCTGGTCATTTAACATTGCTGTGTAAATCACTTGTAAATTGTGCCATTCCTATGTGGCCATCTATATGTGGTTCTTTTAAAAGACTTCCCAATAACTAAGATTGGGAGGAGAAATGTATAAAAGAGTAATGATGAAGTGTAGACGTTAGTTAGCTACAAAATAATTAGCTTAGCAACCAAATAAGCATTAAAATGAGTACTCCCTCAAATTTAGTAAGGAGATATTGGTTATTTTTTAAGAATTTAAAAGAATCATCCAGGTATGAGGCACAGCTATAGACTACATTAGTATAAGCTACATTATTTGTCATTTTCAATAATTTACATAGTCACTATATCCCAAAGTTGTGTTTATTGAATTATCCAAGAAAAAAGTAACATATGCATTGTAGAATTATTGCTAACTGAAACTCAAAAGTTAGGATAGTATGTCTGAGGTCATAATCCATTCCTCCACCTTATATTGGAGGGCTTGAGACCTAGAGAACTTAAATGACTTGCCAAATTGTACCTGGTATGGAGTACATGATGTTGGGGAGTTAAGGAAGGGAGGGAAGACATGACCTTATGCTCAGGAAGTTGACAATCTCAAAGAGAGATACAGGACACCATACCAATATCTATTACAAGCAATTGAAAGTCTAGAAAATCCCAAATCAAGTAGTTATATTTCATTACAATTATTCCTCATAGCTTAGAAATTCATTACAAAAAAAAAAGAGAAAAAAGATCGTATGACAATTGAATACTTGACAGTCTCCATGTTGTGTGGTTTCCCATCTTTGATTTGTGATCTTCCATCTCCTTCCTGCCAGTACTTTATGCTGGAGACTTCCCAATAACTAAGATTGGGAGGAGAGATGTATAAAAGAGTAATAATGAAGTGTAGATGTTAGTTAGCTACAAAATAATTAGCTTAGCAACCAAATAAGCATTAAAATGAGTACTCCCTTAAATTTCTTAAGGAGATATTGGTCATTTTTTAAGAATTCTATTATATTTCTGTCCACTTTCTATAATCTAGTCTTGATTCCTTCCTTACAACCTTGATTTCTTTTCATAAAGCAAATATAGAAAGTAATCACCTTATCTCCATAAATACAAATGCTATTCAGGAGACAATTACTAAGCGAATGAAATTACAAATTAAATAATTCCATTTTCTTCTTAACATTTTAAAGTAAGAAAGACATAAATATCAAAAGACTAAGCCTATCATTTTAAAAATAACTCCCTCCTGACTGGGAAAGTTTAAACACGTACAAAAATAAAGTGACAGCCTTTCATGAAAAGAAAATGCAAGCTTTGAGTTTTGGCATTACATTTACAGATGATCTTCCAAGAAGATATGTGAAAGGTATTATTCATTGCAGGAAACTGGAAGGTATAATATGATAGAATAAGGATCACATTTTTCTCTTTGAGGTGATTTATATTTAAATGAGTTCTCCATAATCCTTTAAACTGAAGTGCAAATTGGTTATCAAAGTCCTTTGCTGTAAGGGTTGTTTTACATAATAACGAATTTCACAGAAGTTCCCCAAAGGGAAATATTGATTTAGGTGACATCACAGGATATTTCAGTTACAGCAACACTTTAGGTTAGTGCCATACACAGCATGAGAAATTTTCTAAAGTCTACATCTCTCTATTAAGAAACATAAGTGGTGTTTTTGTTTTCTTCAAATAAATACCCAGTAGTGTGATTTTTGGATGATATGGTAGTTCTATTTTTAATCTTTTAAGGACCCTCCATCTGTTTTCATAGTGGAAAGTTACAATCCCACCAACAGTGTCCCTTTTTTTTATATCTTTCTTTTCCCCCCCCCGATAGCCACACGAGCACTTGTTGTTTCTTGTCTTTTGATACTAGCCATTCGGACAAGTGTGAGGTGATGTCACCTGGTTTTGATTTACATTTCCCTGGTGACTGGTGATGCTGAGCTTCTTTTCATGCCCGGTGGCCACCTCTGTACATCCTCTTTAGAAAAATGTCTACTCCAATCTTTTGTCCATATCTTTTCTCAGTAGAAAATACATTGATAATAGACATTTTTAATAAAATGATTATTTTATCTACTCTTCACCCACATTAGTGAGAATCTGCCATCCATGTGCTAAGTATATAGCTCATGTTTCGTAAAAAATGGGTCGTGTGAAAATAGTAGGAAATGTTCATTTGCCTATATATGTTTGTGTTACTACCAGTGCCAAACAGCCCCAATTATTGAGCCTTTACACTGACACTGCTCATAACTGTGCTGTGTCACATATGATACTTTGTTTCTCACAATGTGAGGCAGGGATTACCTTCTTTATTTTATAAATGAGAAAAGTGAGGCTAAGTCAGTGGTGCGTGAGAATCTGAACCAGAGTTCATTTCTCTCATTCACTATGCTATGCCACCAATTCACATCTGCCTTCTTTTCATCTTTGAGTCCTACATGGCTCATCCCCAGGAGTTAAAAGCCCCAGTGATAACAGTGAACACACAGGCAGGTTCCTCTTTGTTCTGTAGCTCTGGGGCCCCAGAATCCCAACCAGTTAAGAGTAAACCAGGAGGCCTCACATCAGTGAAATCCTGGGACCAGGTGGAACCTGAGATTAAAACTATAAATGAGAAGGGCACTGGATTCAGTAGGGAGACTGTGGCTTGAGACCCAGGTCTATCACTCATTAGTCAAGTGACTATGGAAAAATCAATTTAACTCCTTGAACTTTTGTTTTCTTATCTGTGAAATGAGGAGGCTGGATCTGATCCATGGCTTTCAAAACTGTATTTTTTAAAAAATGAAGCTCTCTTTTTCCCTCCTGAGGTCAAGAGTGGGACACTTAATTGACTGAGCCACCCAGATACCCCTGAAGAGTGAAGATCTTTTAGCAAATGAAGTCTTATCTTGAAACCCAATAAAAAAATCTATATACAAGTAGAGCAAGGGCTGGATGTGGAGGAGGCATGAGTTCATCTACCTCCCAGACCTCCTTCTAACCCTCATCCTACCTCCAGGGACCCTCTAAGGTATGTGAGGCCTTGCAGAGCATGATTTTCAAACTGTGTACTTGCTCAGCTCTAACTTTATCCAATACTCATATTCTATGATTTAAAAAATATCTGTAGGTACATGACAAGGGCATTAAAATTGCATTAGCAAAGAAATAGGATCAAGGCTAATAATTCAAAGGAGAAGGGGCATTAAGTTGTAAAAGATATAATCAAATGACTTGGCGGGGGAGAGGGGGGTGGCCAGAGGCATGTTTTTGATGTGGAAGACCCTGAAACTGCGTACTGGTTTTACAGGGTTGTAGCGATGTAGGGGCTGGCCCTTAATAATCTTCATTTTATATTTCTGCAGTTAGTTTATTTAAATATGAATATTATTTGAGTCTGAAGTGTTATTCCAGCAACTGATTTTATTTTCTTAAAGGATTCTTGATGCTGAGCTATTAACTTTTAATTATGATACAATCATGATATTATCATTAAAACGTTCCTCTTTGTTTAAAAATACGAAGTTTAGACAAATTGGTTCATGTTGTCCAAGGAGTAAAAACTCAGATTACATTGTTGCAACTCTTAGCTTAAAGACTTTCTTCATGTGTCTGTATCAACCTGTTAAACTCTGCCTGTGTCCCCAGGGCTTGTGCTGTCTCTGTGATTGACACTGTTTCACTGGTTTAACTGTGACATGTCTTTGGCCACAAATCCTTTTCACTTACCTGCCTCCGCCTTCTGCTGTTTCTCAATTTTCTCCAAGCGCCCTAGCAAGGAGTCAATTTTCGTTTTGATCTGGGTTAATTCTTTCTTGATTGTCTGTAACTCATCTGATTTCACTGGAAAGGGAAAGAAAACAACAGAAGGTCAAGTGTACCATCACTCCCATAATACACGACTCACAGGCACCCCGTGTTTTCTCCAGACAGCGTCAAATCACATAGGACACTTTCCAATCTTACCAGTTTCTGGTTATTTCCAGTTTTCCTAGAATACCAGAACACATTGCCAATTACAGTGATTTTCAGTGACGTGAGTGTTTGATACTAAATCTTTTCACTGAAAGTTATGCAAATGGATGGAGTAATCTGGAAACATCTTATCAAATAACTAAATGATATGAAACTCAGTTTTGGCAAGTAGTAGAGCTAATCTGCACTGTAAAATGGATTTACATTGAGGAATGATAAAATCATGAATCTATGTTGTAATACATATTTCAGTAGTCATCGATATTTGTAATTTAGTCCCCTGGTGTTTTATTGAAACCAGGATATAACGTTTATTGTCTGAAGAAATGTTGTAGATGAGAGAGAACTAACAGAATTCTTGGTACTTGACCTACTCTTCAAAAAAAAAAAAAATAGGCAATGGGTTCTACCTGTCCCTTTGTAAGCTGTGAGGTTGGAGGGAAGAAAATTCACGAAAATTCCCGCTGCTATTTTCTGCAGTAGCGGTTCCCATTCTTGGTTTTTGATATTTAACGTGGTTTCAAAGAAAAATAAGTGGGGACCAACACAAGCCTGGCAACTTTTCCTTTTGCCAAGTAAGGATGTTAAAAACAACAACAAAAACCCTACTATCAACAATAATAATTATTTTATAAAGAAGGGTCTTCAGAAAAGGACAGTCTCCTATCTAAAGGGCAGTCCTTTAAAAGAAATATATTTATGCTTACGAAAAATTCACTGCACTGCGCCTATCTTCTCATTTATCTGAGAACCACTGGGAAATTTGCCATGAATTTGAGCCCACAATAATCAGAAACTGAAGATTTGAAAGCTGTCACTACCAAACATTTGCATCTGCCTAAGAGTTTTCAGTAAGTGGGACTTTGGGCGCCCATGTCTCAACAGAGATGCTTCAAGATTGGGGCGCACAGAGCATGATGTCAGCTGACTAATTCTTCTCTGTCACTTTTGCTTCAAGTTTATGATGATCTCAGCTTGGACAGTCCCTAGAAATGTTGAAAGAAATTGAACATTTAGCTTGGTTCTTTAGTCTTCAGGAATTTTTTTTATATAAATAATAAAAACTAAATGCAATCTATGTTTGCTTGGAATAGAGCTATTGGTCAACTAAGATATATGATACAATATAGATGATAATGTATGTATCAATATACATTAATTGCTCAAAGGAAGCACAGACTTCTTTTTGTCTATATAAACATGAGAAAATATTTTTTAATCATAAAATCAGAAATTTCTTTTACAAGAAGCAGATTTTTATTTATGATGCAAAGTAGCTTGCAAAGTAAAAATTGCAAGAATCCATGACCCTGTGGAGTGTTCCTATTATGACAAATCAAACTGAAATTAGAACATAGTTTAAAATAGAGAATTGCTTCTTATGTCAATTATTTAAAGAGACATCAAAGTGCCATTGAGGAACTGTAGCTAAATTTGAAAAACATCACCTGTCACAATTGCAAATTGATTCCACTTTGAAGAATGATTTTCATTTCCTTTGATGGAAGCACATCATGTAGTTTTACTTACACCTATCAAATTTAATAGAAAATATTTTATCTTATAACATTAGATTTCAATGCAGGAGAAATGGGACTGTGGCTGGAAACTAAGAGAATATATTTCTTAGTAAGTAGAGCTACTCCTCAGCCCAGGCATGCAGTTGACTTATTTTCATGTCCTTATCTCCTTGAAATCTGGGCTCACCATGTAGGAATTTAACATGTACCCAAGAAGTCAAGGTTGGCTTTTAAACTCATGTTTACCATTCTAGGAACAACTTTTATGATCCATGTAAGACCATTATAAAGTTCAAGTTTAATTAGTTAATGGTATTTGAGCTTAGAGACAACAAGGATCTAGATCTGCACAAGTTCTCTCTGCTTTTTCCTGCCTCTACCAGGAAATTCTGAACCTGTCTCCAGCCCTATGCAAGTTGCCCAGCTTCAATCTTGGAATGGCTAGCAGCAAAGGTTCATTAAGGTCCCACAAAGCAAACGTTAAAAATAGTTCTGGCTGCCTCTTGAGCAATTGTGAAAGCTGTTTTCTTACTGCACTTTAGTGCTGTCCTTGGGAGAAGGCCTGCCACTTACGTGGCCTACTTGGCTAGAGTTCTGTTTCTACCTTTCTTCAGTTGGATTCACTATAGATTTGGCTATGGCTTTGTGTAATTGTGTCTGTTTTCCAGATGGAATTCCTGGGATGACCCACCTCTATATCTGATATGCTTCTCTTTCAAACTCTTCTCAGCCCTTTTCCTGCATTTTGTTTTTTGTTTTTTGTTTGTTTGTTCGTTTGTTTGTTTTTTGGTTCCTGTTAACAATTTCTCCACTGCACTGTGGACGACATTAATCTCTTCTCTAGCAGAATAGACGTATATTTTATTAGCACAGATTTCTAAACTCAGAATTTAAAAAATTTTTCCGACTTTAATTTCTGATATTTTTCCAAAAAATAAAAGTGAGTTCAAAATTAAGGAGAGCCTTAGATCCAAAGCTTCCAAGTTCATTTTCCTTTCTTTTTGTATTTTCTTTCCCTCGTCCATTCTCTGCCCACTCTTCATTAGACTTTTGCCTTCAATTTGCCTAATCTATAGCATAGTGCCTTCATAGTAATAAGCCATACACCTTTTCAATTGAACACTACCATATGTCCCCATTTCTATAGGAAAAAGGCCAGAAACCCACACACATGTGCACAAACCAAACTATAAACTGGTATTCAGGGTCTGCTCTAAAGTATATTTCCAGCTGTATATTCCATTTACTCTCAACCCATACTCTGCACTTGAACAGAAAAGCTGTCGTGCTTAATTAAATAATGCATAGAACCAGGTAGACTCTAGTTCACATCAATGTCTCTTTGGGGAGTCACTTGTAATCACTAAGATTCAAGTTCAGCATATGTAATTTCTATCCTCTACCTTAGAGCCTTGTTATAAAAATTTAATGAGGTAATTCACATAAAGCACTTAGGACCATGCTCAGAACATCATCAAACCCAATATATGTAGTAGTGAAGACATTCTTCTATTATTATTATTATTGCTACTACTGTTATGAAATGCTTATCCCAGCAAAGGCTCTCTCTCTCCCCCAAATATGTCTATCAAAATCCTATATGCCTTTTAAAGCTTCATTTAAATTCTTGCCTCCCTTATGGATTCTTTGTTGACTAACCCTCTGGTTAATGGCATCTCTTATTTACAACTAGATACATACTCTCTATTGACTTTTATTTAGTGTGTTCAGTTTTCATATTAAATTGAGATTGAAGACACAATTAGATTCAAGAGTCATGCTTTTGAATATTTTCTGTGTTTTAATAAGCTCTTTCTTCTATTATTGATTGATGAGATTGCTGATGATTACCATGAGGTCCTGGGCTTTAAAATCTGCCCTCCTTAATTAGAAAATTATATTAACAGATTTAAGAAGAGATCTTAGATTAGATTAGTAAATAGTAAAAATTTCCTGTCTTTTCATCATAAACCAGATCCACAAAAATTATTGAGGTTCCAGATTACTAAATTATTCTGATCTCTGACAATATAACATTTCAAAAAGCAGGAATTATGGGCAGTTGTTTGAAGCAAGACATATTAATGAATTTACCCCCACTATAAGCTCTCAACAACCAAGCTCTCCTGAAGGAGAGAAGGAATCCAATTCCTTCCTTCTTACCTTCCTACCTTCCTTCCTGCCCGTCTTTCTGCCTTCCTTCTTTCTTTCCATTCCTTCCTTCATTCCTTCCTTCCTTCATTCCTTCCTTGTTTCCTCCTTCCCTCACTTCCCTTTATTTCTCTTTATCTCTTTTTTTCCTTTCTTCTCTCTTTCTCTCATTCCTTTTCTCCTTACATGTTTAACAGAATTTAGCTCAGGATCTTTAACACAGAAAGAATTAGCACATTTCAGAAGATCTGTAGATGTATCTATAAGTAGGTAGGCCATTGGATGCAATTTCAACCCAACCAACAAATCTTATTTAAAGCTTTGTGCATGTACCAGACACTGAATTGGAATGGATTGTCTAATGGAGAGACAGATAAGCAAACAAGAGGTGCATGGGAATATATCTTTTCTTAATCAGAAGCACCATTATAAAAGAATAACAGAAGGACACATATCTTAGGCAGCCACATTTTTGTATTTTTCCCTAATTCCACCTCATTTCTTCAAAATCTAATATATTTATCTTCAAAGGTACATTTCATAGAATATAGTGCCTTTGTTTTTATATAGAGTATTGGATCATAAGAGTCAGGAGTATTTTTTACTAAGAATAATATGGAATAATTTTAATCAACTTGCTGTTACATAATTGTTATGTAAAAGTAACTTAATGTAGATCAGCTAAGGACTTGGGAAAATTAGAACCAATTAGTAAAGATTATGAATTCTAATTTAAAATTTATTAATTTGAGAATTTGAGAATATTGCTTTGCTTCCCAGTCAGCTCCAAATTATCTTCCTTTGACTCATCTGCTTGCCTTTCTAATTATCCTGTGTTTCTGTTGTTTTTATTTGCCTGTGCTACAACCTCATCTCCTCCACCTGGTAAATGCCATTTAATTTTTAAATACTCAGCTCAAATGTTGCCTACAGAGTAAAGTCATCCTCAACCCTCGAGCCTCTTCTTTAAAAAGCTCATCCTCCTTGTACTCATACTTCTTTCAAATGACACTTTAAATGATCTTTTCTTTAAATGTCTCTATCCCTGACAAGAGTGAGAATTGCTCTCATTTTTGGCTCAAGTGTCTAACATATTTATTCAACAATATTCATGAAGATCTGCTATTGCTGAGCTCCTTCCCAAGAGCTGGGCATATATTCATAAGCAAGCATAATATTCATAAGATGAAAGTCCCTGAAATGATGGAACACTCATTTAGCAATGGAAGAAGATAACAAATATTTTTTATTTGTTTATAAATATACATATAAAAGAATATATATAAATCAGGCAAGAGGTTAGGGAAGACCTAGCTAGGGAGTAAGATTGTATGTATGTGTGTGTATATATATATATATATATATATATATATATATATATATATATGTAAGTGTGTATACATACACACACACAGTGGTAAGGGAAAATTTCACTGATAAGGTGAAAAAAACACTTGAGCAAAAGTCTCAATATGGGGAGGCAGCAAGTCATGGGACTATCAAGAGGTAGTGGGATGGAAGACTATATGAGACCGAAGAATGGTAAATGCAAGGGCCTGACACAGAAGTATGCTTGATGTGTTTTAGGGGCAACCAAGAAGACAATGTGGTTGGAGTGGAATAAGCAAATGGGAGAAGAATACAAGTCAAGAGGTAAGGCGGAGAGTGGAGAAAAGGGAAAAGAGATATGGAGAAGATTGTTAAGAGTCCTGCTGGACAAAGTAAGTATTATGGGTTTTATTCTGAATAATATAGGGGCTAATTGCTACATTTAAAATTTTTATTTTTTTAAATTCACATATAAGTAATATACAGTGTTACATTAGTTTTAGGTGTACAATATAATGATTCAAGAATTTTATGCAGTACTCAGCACTCATCATGACAAGTGTACTCTTAGTTCTCTTTGTCTATTCCCCCATCCCCCACCCACCTCCCCTCTGGTAACCACCAGTTTGTTCTCTGTATTTAAGAGTCTGGATCACAATATGCAAAAGAATGAAACTGGACAACTTTCTTATACCAGACAAAAAAATAAATTCAAAATGAATGAAAGACCTAAATGCGAGATAGGAAACCATCAAATCCTAGAGGAGAACACAGGCAGCAACTTCTGTGACCTTGGCTGTAGCAACTTCTTACTAGACATGTCTTTAAAGGCAAGGGGAAAAAAAGAAAATATGAACGATTAGGAATTCATCAGATAAAAAGCTTCTGCAGAGTTAAGGAGACAATCAACAAAATTAAAAGGCAATCTGTGGAATGGGAGAAGATATTTACAAATGACATATCTGATAAAGGTCTGGTATCCAAAATCTATAAAGAACTTGTAAAACTCAACCCCCAAAAAACAAATAATCTAGTTTAAAATGGACAGAAGACATGAAAAGACATTTTTCCGAGGAAGACATAAAGATAGATAACAGTTACATGAAAAGATACTCAACATCACTCATCATCAGGGAAGTACAAATCAAAATCACAATGACATACTACCTCAACCTGTCAGAATGGCTAAAATTAACAACATAGGAAACAGCAGATGTTGATGAGGATGCAGAAAAAGGGGAACTCTCTTATACTATTGGTGAGAATGCAAACTGGTGCAACCACTCTGGGAAACAGTGTGGAGGTGACTTAAAATAGTTAAAATAGTTAAAACTTAAAATAGTTAAAAACAGCACTATGTCTATGACCCAGCAATTGCACTAATAGTTAACGTAAAGGATCACTGATCTGAAGGGATACATGCACTGTAATGTTTACAGCAACATTGTCAACAATAGCCAAATTATGGAAAGAGCCCAAATGTCAATAAACTGATGAATGAATAAAGAAGAGGTCACACACACCCGTTATACACACTGAATATTACTTAGCCGTTGAAAAGAATGAAATCTTGCCATTTTGCAGTGACATGGATGGAGCCTGTGAGCATTAAGCTAAGCAAAGGAAATCAGTATTACTTCACCCATTTGGAATTTAAGAAACAAAACAGATGAATGGAGGGGGAAGGAAAAAAAGGCAAACTAGAAAACAGACTCTTAACTATAGAGAACAAACAAGTTTTCTGGAGGGAAGGGGTCAGGGGACGGTCTAGATGGGTGATGGGCATTAAAGAGGGTGCTTGTGATGAGCACGAAATGTTGTATGCAAGTGATGAGTCACTAAATTCTACTCCTGAAACTAATATTACACTGTATGTAAACTAACTAGAATTTAAATAAAAACTTGAGACAAACAAGAATAATACTATCTTCAAAGGAAAATGTCTTTTCCTCTTTTCCTTTAGATGAATTTTACAACAAAAACTGCAAAAGAAAATTATAAACAAAAGAAAACATACTGTCATAATAAAAATAGTTGGTTGTCCAGCTGATAATACTTTATTTTTTCTATGGGTGATTTTAGGGCTTGAATTTAAAATTATTCTTCAACATCAGCAAAATGATACATGAATAAAAATAAACTTCCTAGAATATATTACTCTAGCTTGCTTTTAGGCAATCAGGATACTTGAAAAACAGAAAGCCAGTTTACATCATACAGATAATCCAAATATTTTTCCTAAACTGTAACTGTAGTTAGTATTTTACTCAGAGAAAAAAAGAAAAAAAAGCCACATTAAATCATTTCAGACTTGCTCTCCCTAAAGAGTTCATTGATTTGCTGATAAATGTTATTACATTCTGATATAGTCAACAAGATAATGTTTGTGCTTTTTCCTTCGAGATGAGATATAATCCCAAAAGGAAATTAGGCATATGAGATGATAACATCTGTTTATATCAAAAAATGTATGCATCGTCGATTTATGTGGTGAAAAACATTTCAATTTATTTTAGTCACCTGTGGGTCAAGCCTATCCAGGGACAAAGAAAGAAGCTTCAGCTAACTGTCTAGATCAGTAGTTGTTTACAGAAGGTAACACACTCCATGGGATATTTGCAATGTCTGGAGACATTTTTGATTGTCCCCATTTAGAGAGGGTGATGTTACTGGGATCTAGTGGGCATCTGGTCTGCTAAACATCATAAAACATACAGGATAGCCTCCCCCACAACACCACACCAAAGAATTATCTGATTAAAAATGTCAATAGCATCAAACCTTAGAACCCTTGGTCTAAATAATTATATACCCTCCTTCACCAACAGGATGCTTCTTAGGAACTATTTAGAAAATATAAAACTGTTTGTAAGCATGTGGAGTTCAACAGTAATTCACAGTAATTTGTTTCTCTTTTTATTAATTCTCCCCAGCCTTTGATAAAATTTTTAAATACAAAAAGAGGAATAAAAATAATTTGCATAGAACTTAATTTGTCAGTTACTTTTACATTTACTACCTAATCAGTAAAGGAACTTGAGAATCTGACAATTTACATGACATTGTCAAAGTCTTATAATGACTGTGTGTAATGTAATAATCTGAACAGGTAGAGTTCAGGCTGAAACCCAGGTCTTCTGACTATGAGTTCCACACTGTTTATTGGGCCATACAGCTTCATTTGATGTGAAAAATATGATTGTCAGTTTTAGTTCTTTCCTTCATGATGCACTAAGGAGTCATATTATTTTTAATTTAGTCACATCCAGAAAAAATAAAGACCACTGATTTCCATAAAATAGATTTTAAGAAATCTTCATCATTATCACTGTAATTTATCTACTTCTTGCTTTTGTACTTTTCCCCTTATTCATATATTTTAAGCTAGTTTAATATGTAGAAGCTATATGCCAACTTTGTAAATAGTTTTTGTAGTTAGACTTTAAAATATTTTGCTAAAATAAATTGGAGCAATTTGTGTAATTCTCCATTTATATATGTAAATATAGTTTGGCAATCACCACACTCATGGATGAAATTTGCTAAAGGAAAGAATTACATATATGTGCATATGTGTGTATTCATAATGCCTATGCCTGCATACATCTACACTAATTCTTTCTATATATTTTTAGAAAGAGAAAATGAAATGAAAAATGAGTGCATTATTTTATTCAATAACTATTATTGAAATACCTGCTGTATGCACCATACATCTAGTATACCATTACCAGCTGCACATATACCATCTTAATTAATCTCTATGATAAATGTACAAAATATATATTATTAAAATTGATGGATTAGAATGCTGAATGTTAGAGAAGTTAAATGATGTGTTTAAGACTGCCTAGCAATACATCTAACCCTTAAACCCTTACCTTAACATTAACCCTAAACCTAACAACCTGGAAGGGTCTCTGAACTGTACCATGCACATACCCTCATTCTGGCCCTAAATCTCATCCTCACCCTGTTCCTAACCCTAACCCTAATACTGTTCTAACCTGAACCCTAACTCTAGATCTGAGGAAAAAAAAAAAAAAGGAAGATGTGATATCTATCTATTATCATCTATCTATCTATCTATCATCTATCATCATCTATCTATCATCTATCTATATCTGTATATATCTATATATATTATATGTCTATATTAGATGTGGTATATATACAATGGAATATTACTCAGACATAAAAAATATAAAATCTTGCCATTGCAATGACATGGATGGGGCTAAAGAGTATTATGTTAAGTGAATAAGTTAGTCTGAGAAAGATGAATACCATATAATTTCACTCATGTATAGAAATTAAGAAACAAAAGAAATGAACAAAGGGACAAAAAAGAGAGGCAAACCATGAAACAGACTCTTAACCATAAAGAACAAACTGATTTTCAGCAGAGGGGAGGTGGGGGAATATGGGTGAGGGAGGATGGGGATTAAGGAGGGCCCTTGTGCTGGGCACAGGTGATGTGTGGAAGGGCCAGATCACAGTGCTGTACACCTAAAGCTAATATTACACTGTATGTTAGCTGGAATGTAAATAAATATCTATTTGAGCATTCCTAAAAAGACAAAAAAAGACTGCCTAATAAAAGGCAACAAAATCAAGTTTAGAGTAGGCTGCCTGACCCCAAAGCCATGCTTTATTTTTGTTTTTTTCTGAGTCTTCCCCTGCCTCTCCAAGCCATGGGTTTCTCATTATAATGAACTGCCTCTTTAACCTCATGGGGTTTTACAATTAGTGGAGGAAGTAAATTTGTAAACAACTTAATATATATGAATGTGAAATGTATAAAACAAAGGAGGAGTAAGTGAAATGTACCTATCGCATGATTTGGAAGTTTTCTACTTTTTAGTTTTCTCCACCAGATTGTTAGAACCTGAAACCATGTCTATGTCATTTATGGGATATTAGTTTGGCAGTTATGTAATCATGTAGTAAGTGCTGATGAATTGAACTTGTGTCAAAAATGTGGGGAAAGACAAGTAAAATTCATTTTCTTGGGGCTAGAGGATGGTGAAAATGTTCATGAAAGAATGGGTCCTTGAACTGTGACTGGAAGGATGATTTGAATTTCAGCAAGCGAAAGAGATCTTCTAAGTAAAGGAAGTAGTAAATCTTAAATTACAGAGCTTGAAAGAGCATCAACATGCTGACTTCTTTGAGACCTGGGAGTGTAGGCCAGAATTTGTCCCCTTGTTTTACTAACTCAAAATTCCAGAACTGATTTTCTCTGAGTTTCAGTATTTTTAAAGATGTAGTTCATAGTCAACTATGAAATACATGAAAAATAAGAAGTAAAATGTGGAAGGCAAAAATAATATTGGTGGCAAATATTCCACCAGTTTTTTAAAAGTATACTCTGTGCAGTGCAAAAGTAACTTGAAGAATGAATCTGTAATCTAAAATGGAAAGAATAGGTGTGCATACAAATAACCATAACATGAATCCAAGGGCTTAATCTGTAATAGGAAGATGAACAACTGATTGGCTTCATGATGATGCCC